>JAGSMU010000006.1:5150000-5310000 GCA_029286865.1 Teinopalpus imperialis
TGCAAGGTTAAGAGTCTTAAATTACCGTTACATACAGCGTCTGGTATCATAACCTCAATTAAATTTGAATAAATTTATTAAACAGAAGACAACGTACACAATTAAAAAAAAAAATAGTTAAAAACAGCACTTGCGCATAACGGCGTGCCAAGTCACACTTCGCTGGATTTTTAATGACATACAGTGAAGTGTGGTGCGGTGTGCACTAATTCGTAATTACAGCTGAGTTTTAAGCAATTTTAGTATTTTCTGAAGCAATTTAAATGAGTACCCAGGGATCAACTTAGTAATAAATATTATTAAGGCTGTATCGAAATAAATTGTGTATTGTCTTATATCATGTTTGGCTTTTTATTTCAACTTTTTTTTCAGAAAAGTTGTGTGTGTGTACCATATGTATGTATTATTAAATTGATTTGATTGACTCACTGCCATGTTTGAAGAAGTTGTTTAATTTATGTTTGGAATAAATGGCAAAATCAATATAAATATAATCAAAAAAATCGTTATGTTATGAACTATTCTAGTCAGTCTTATTTACTTATACATAAATTATTTGAAAACCATCTTACTTACCTATCATATATTATTAAAATATATGTCATAGTTAGAACGACTGTGCAGCACAAATAAACCCTAGTGGTTTCCGTATTGTGTTACTATTGTAATGTTTATATGAATAAGTAATAAATAAAAATAATTATAAAAAATGTACTTTCCTTTCCTTTTATATCTTGTAAAATAGTCCATTTATATTCGGTCCGGAATAAAATCACTAAGTAAAGCAACAGCCTATATATATATCTATATATATATATAAATCCCACTGTTGGACGCAAGCCTCCTCCCTAGATAGGGTGTTGGAGGATAATCCACCGCGCAGCTCCAATGCGGTATGGCTGTCCATCACGTCACACATCTTCTATATTTTATTGTTTGTTTTATTACTAAGACTTCCATGCTTTCTCACGTCAGTCGAGGCGACTACGGTGATACCAATTCGCATGAGATTTTCACCGAGATAACTCTACATAACCAATAAGAGAAGATTCGAAATTGAGTTAACCAAAATTGATGATATCTTGTGCGCCGGACCCGGTATAGCGATAATTGCGGTCACATACGTTCTAAATATTAAACAATTACCGATCTTAAATAATTACATTAAACTAAGAACCATAAGCCAATAATTCATGTATAATATAAACTTCGATTCGATTGGAAATTGTACTCGCTGTATTTGTAATTGTATTGTATTTAAGGATCCTTTCTATCAGGATCAGTAGTCAGGTACTTGAATTGTTAAGCCATAATAAATATTTTCTTTCCTGATAATTTCGATATTGGCTTTCTCTGATTTCTTGTAAAATTAAAATATAGTAATTCATACTTTTTAGTCAAATTATGAAATTTATTTCAAAAAAGGTTAATCATAGTTAAAAACTATAACATCTAAATTAAATGTCAAATATAATTTTTAAAAAAAGTTTTATTATATCAATTCTTTAAAATAAAATATACTAATGCAAGAAAACTGTTGATGGACGAAGAAAATAAAACAAACAAAGTAGATGAAAACGATAATGGATTAAAAGTTCAAAGTAAAAATATAACTAACCAAATAGCCCAAACGGCAGATGATGCTGGACCTTCAAGATTTGTACCATTGCCTGGAGAAATACCTTTCAATCCAAAAAACATATTTCAATCCAAAACTGGCGTATCTAAATCAGAACACAGTTTACGGCAATTTATAACTAGTAAAGATGTTGCAAATGCACTAAAGTTATCGTCGTTTAGTTTTAGCCCAACCACCGAAACTATTAAAAATATAAATTTTAAGGAACTTAAAATACCAGTTTTTAATAAAAACGCAAACAATGAGCAATGTGATCCTACAACGTTTTTAGAACTGAAAAAGTTTGTAGCTTCATGCTTCAAATCTAATAAAGATAATGAAAACTTCGCACTGGCAGAAGTGCAAAATGTTCAAAATGTCCATAATGTTCACACAACTATTAGTTCAATAATTAATGAACCAACTCAAGATGTAAACTATTTGCAAAATCCGCGCACGGAGATAGTTGATCTTGTTAATATTTCTAATGAGATTAGAGTGCCGGCAGCCGATTTGGTTGATCCAAAACAGTCAAAAACGATAGAAGGGCACAAAAAGAAAACTTCAGGATTTTTTTCGGAAAAATCTGACTTTGGGCTAGCGGCAAGAGATTCGCTGTCAAGTATTGGTTCAAATGTTTGTCGTATTTGTATGACAAAAGGACGAGAGAGGTTAGTGAAAATAAATTTACAATGAATTTATTACGATAAAAGAGTCTGGAATAGTGAACAATCAGTATCACGTGCTGCATTGTTGAAGTGATATTGAACAAAGGCTTCCGCTATAAAATGCATCAAGTTATGTTTTATATTTCTTATATAGAAATTTAAAAATTAGGAAAGGAAGCGAGTATTTTTTTTAGGTTCTAGTTTTTATGTGTATACAAGATAAAGACCGCAATATTACAGAACACCTGCATAAAATAGTTATTTAGAATTAAAAACGATCATTCTACATCTGCTAATAAGCATGACTATCTTAGACACCAGGCATAGAGTCTATAGCATAAGCATCTGTGCTTTAGATTTTTATGTAGGGTTAACGATATTGTAAAAGCCCCAGGAATCGCTCACTTTACGGGGTTAATTAAAATGTTCAGATTTTATACCTCATAATTTTACAAGGCACTACATTACATATTACATTCAGCCTCGTTTGTCAATAAGGGTTATATTCTCTAAGTGTGTGTTGATATGGGATACTTTAATCTTGCGTTGACGCCAAACAACAGTTTCTAGATTATTTTGTTTTTTTTTTATTGAATATACAAATATAAAGGGGTATAATTTGAAAAAAAACATATTAAACTCTACTTTACAGATAAGGATATTTTTTGTGCCTCAAAATGTAGTGTATCAATATAGTATATAAATAAATAGAAAACCACATTGGGTTGATGTTATAGACTCTTAAATCAAATATTGAATATATATGAAATCATTTAATTTCCTTCTATACAGGTTGATTTCACCATGCAACTGTAAAGGTTCCTTAGCGAACGTTCATTTATCGTGCTTAGAAAGATGGCTTAATCAAGTTGGTAGGAACCATTGCGAACTTTGCGGCTTCAGGTAAGAGTTGAAATATAAACTGAATGCCTTTTTATTTAACGTAAGTGAAATATACTTTTATATTTTATTTTTCTTTGTTAATTAATGTATTAAACACTGTTTGTTAGTTGTAATACTTGTAAATTAATGTGGTAATACGTTTACTGGTTATTCAGATGTTAATTAATATTCGTTAACATATTTTATATAAACGTTAACATTGCTAAATGTTACCTTATATTTTTATTATTGTTAGAATGACTGGTACAGTCCAAGTAATATTTATCAGCGAAAAGTCAATGTGACATGCGTGGGACGTCATTTCGTCACAGAATATGTATATTTTTAATACTTACTAATTTTCTACACTATATATTATGTATTTTTTGTTTTTGTATATATAAAATTAATATTTTAATTTATATATATATTATATAAATTAAAATATTAATTTTAATTAAAAATATAATATCTTAATAATTTCAGCTACGGCAACAACGTTTACATATTGATTGTTTATTGTTAAATGTAGACTGCGACGTCAAATACGCAGGATATACGAATCGATATTAGTCCAGTATATCTATATAATATATACTATACCATACTATAATATATTTGCACAATCACGAATCCATTTATTTGTCTACATCTTTATATTTTGACGTAGGGCTTGTTGTAGGGTTATTTGATAAGAAAAATATAGAAGTCCAAAACAAGATTCAGCAGTTGGGTAACGGGCTGCTATTAGGCCATACAAACGTACTGCTACAAAATTATTGCTTATTTATATAATCCCATTTGTTTTCAATAGGAGGCTTATATTGCTCGCTTCTTGATCCATGCACTTTTGCACGACTATTTTCTCCACAATTTACAAAATTTTCACGATTGTGAATAATCCCCATTCTCAAACATTGCTTCTTTCATATTAAATAGATCCGTTGAGGTAAAATAATGGGCCAGGTAGATAGATAAACTTGTTATTTTATCAATTTGGTGTTTGTGCGTAACCGAAATTGATGACTAAATTTCCTTTTGTCCATATGTATTGACAGAAAAGTAATATTCCGTACAGTTCAAAGAAAAACTTACATTAAAGTTTAATTGAAAACTACCTTTACCTACGAAGAGGAAGCGCCATACTTTTATGTAACGAATATACTTGTATATTTTAGTCACGGTTATTAATTTTTTTATGAAATTAGAGTAACAAAGACGCATATGATATCTTATTTTCCATATTTACTCATATTTACCCACATTTACCTTTGATAAGGAATCATAATGCAGATACGTTTTCACCCCTGTGGAGTGAGTTGGAATGCTTCGTCACTATTAATAAGGTCTCCGGTTTGTTTCATTCATCAGTCGAAATACTACAGTGCTAAGTTATTATTTAAAGTTGTATTTCGGAAAACATGGTGCTGCTCTAGTCTAATGGATCTATTCATGCTATGCACGTTCATAATTACGGGTAATTTATGGAATTTTGTTTTACGTGATCAAAACTGTATCATAGTCAAAATGAGTATAAGTCATAATCAAAACCTAAAAACAGTTATCTATACCGAAACACCAAATCAACAAGATAACACACAATAAAAGCACTAAGCACCATGGATTCTATTTCTATTCTATAATTAACATGTTATTTTTAAAAATATTTTTACAAATACAAACTACACAACAATACCCCAAAATAATATAACCCAAAAAGTTTAGTCAATTTGTCCGTCCGATTATGTCTTTACGAGAAGTTTGAATATACACTTATTAGTATAATAAATTTTATCATTAATAACTACATACATCTTTAATTATCAGACGTTGGAAAAACATGTTCTTAGTTTATAGTTAATGAAACAAGAGTTAAGATAAATTACAATATATCTGCCCTTTCCAGCTATCCAGCAATTCGCACACCTCGCTATACCATACTTCAAGCTCTCCGATTGTGGTTTGGCAACCCTCGGAACAGGAGCCATTTGCAGGTGGGGTCGTTTTGTGAAACAATAGAGAGCTCGAATTTTTTTATTATCGAGAATGATTTTAAATTGTAACGTCTGCACCACTTTAGTTACTCTATAATATTGTGTGGTGGACATAGATTAAACGCTGAATATTCTTTTATAATATAAATAAAAATAATATATATATATATATATATATATATATATATATATATATATATATATTATAATTATTTAAATATTGCATTGGATCTATAATGGTTAACAAACCGTACCGACTTCAACTGTAGGTTGGTAAATTTCTCTTCAATTTTATAGTTGGAATCTCGTATTAAAAAACTTGTCTTACGTCCTCATTAACTTTTAATATATAACTTTATAAGTTAAGTGTTTTAAAACAATAAATACTTAATTGATTACAAATGGCATGATCTAAGCCAAGCGAATAACGATAAATTTTAAAATAGCAATAAATACGAGAATGAAATATGTTATTCCGATTTGACAAACAATTTGAGAAGTTCCCGATTATATTTTTATCAATATAACTTAATCATTAAATGTAATTGCGAATTTTGTGCTACATTTCCCTGCATACCCGGGGTCGATGCCTTAGTACTAATGCATAATTCATTGGCAGCTTGAAGCGTGACATCAAATACCGCAATATTAATTTCCTGGGCTACTTGAATTGAAGGCAATTTATCAATAGTGAAGGGGTTCCATTTACATTAGATATCAGGATGAACGCATGAAACAATAAAACCTTAATAGAGATTTTTTGACTGTACTTGTATCTAAAAAATTATTAATTAAAGTAAAATGAGTTATTGTAATAATTCATTCATTTAATCTTCGTTGAGATTAATTTCCTCAGATTCATTAATTTCATCATCGTTGAGATTCATTTTCTCAGATTCATTGCAGATCACTAGTGTGTAAGTCCTAATTTTGAAGTTCATGCTTTTCCGTATTTTATAAGGGAATAAAGTATATTAATTATTACTTGTCCACAGTCTGACTGCTTAATATTTTGGTTGTTGTCTACTGTCACTGCTGGCCTCTTGGCGGTGTGCATCGTTGGCACTCAGTACTTTGTAATTGAGGGCAACAAATTTGGTAAGCTCGATCCAGGTGCTAGAAAAGAGGAAGGTTTGTCATTTTTGTTTTTTTTTTATTTGTTTTATTTTTTACCTTTTCCTTGCAAGCTCGCTTTCTGTACAGAATTTTACTTTATTTAACAATTATTTCCTCTAAATACACTTTTCTTAATATACCATTTTTTTTTTACTTATGGATACAAATATGTACCTATGTTCCTATTTGATATTTCATGAATCAAAATAAATATTTTAACCATAACTTCTTTGTACTTCTCATTATTCTTCCAAAGCTTTCCCATTTATATCTTTTTTTGGGCCCATTTTAAACTTTCAACACCATTTTTTAATAGACTAGATTTTTAATTAGGAGGTGTATAAAATCAGTAATTCCTTCATGATAACTTATTACTATTTTATAGTTTATAATTAAATTGCATTTAATATTATAATGTATATATTGGTTATACACTTATGTGTATAAAGAATAATTATTTTTCCTAATGTATAAATGAAAAGTAAATAATAAATATAATAAAAACTGTAAATTTTAACCTAGTTTCGTATGTAAATTCGATAAAACTCATTTCTCGTTCTAATATTTGAATTAAGCATTTATAGAATTGAATGCTGGTACCTTTAGATATTTGTTTGAATAAAAAAAATACTCGTATTTAATAAACCTTGTCCTTGCTAGAAAAGGCAATATAATGGTTCACTTCTTATTTTGTTACTTACTCTTGTCAATATGATTGTCCTATATTTAAGCTATGAAGGAAAATCTGATTGGGTCATATTATACTTTTCCTCGACCGGTCTATACTGGACTCTTATGTCAGAAGATTTCTCTAATATTAAATATAATACGAAACACGATGATAGTGATAATATACTCCAATAAAATAGAACTACCATAAAATTAGATTACTGCAAAATTTTTAAAACAATTTTTGGTATATTTTCAATTTCAATTCAATTTAATATATTTCGCAGGAATTTCTCATCGAATTACCGAAACCGCTATGGATTTTTTTATGGCAATTGTACTTTGTGGCTACTCCGTTACAGTGTATCTGCTTTGGAAAGATCACTACGTGATGTGGAATCGTTGGAGACGCGCAAATGTTAACGTAAGGTTGCTGCTATCACCAGATTCGAATCCTGTGCCTTTTGTGCCTAGACCTAGATATAACGTTGTTTAAATGTTCTTATAATTATTTATAGCAATCTATTGAAATCTTGTGTTTTATTGCTTCGACGAGTGTGGAAAAGGCTGGATGCTGCATAAGACTACTAACTTGTGCTACAGTATAAATAATCAAAATAAATAAAACATTTAATATGTATTACATATTCATAATATATATATATATATATATATATATGTAAAAATAACCGCAAACTGCCCAAGCCCTGATCAACACACTACACTCCAACAATGCACCAACCTACCGCCCCCGCCGACGGCGAGGGCGTCACAAACGAAATTATTCGCGATACCGCCATAATTCAGGCCGGTTTTTACTAATTATCGCAGATATGAGCGTCGCTGGAGTTTCTTGCGCCACTTCTTCTCGGGCGCGAACGCATTTTGGTACAGATTGTTAATAATAATATTGATATTCATTTAGTTACTTGCCGAGAGCAACTGACGCAACAGGGTAACGGTCCAAGCTGCCTCAGCTCGATAACACTCGAGAACCCCTGTGCTTACCTACTAATAAAGGTCTCGGCTGAGCGCCGCCTAAGGGCTCGGTCACCTTTCAATACGGTGTTGTAAAAGTTGTAAAAGCCCTAGGGCTAATAATGACCACCAGCCCAAAAAAAAACAATTTCATATGATAAGTGAAGACTGCAGCCCATGACACCTTCACCCATTATCAAATAAGATTTAAGATTCACATGTGTCAGAGAACTAAAATGGAATGCCTCGTTGCCTGTAACCGGTACAATTTATTGCACCATAATACTCTATATGTTCTCCGTGGGGAAATATTTATTTATTTCGCTAATGGACTTTCAGTTTTGAATTCAACACGTTCGACCTATCGTAATTACATAATCGTAGCTGGAATAAACGGCAACCATAACATATCGAGCTTGACTACCAGTTGATATGTAATAAAATAAAACATAAGTGATGATATATACATCTTATTTTTGAAATATAATAGTATAATATATTATTATAATTTTTCACAATCAAGTATTAAAGCAGAAATATTGGTCTATGGTTTGTAATAGGCGTCTAAAGAAATAAATCTTAAAATAATTTATTTATTTAATCATTTGCTTAGGTCTGTTGCTTTTTGCTTTGTTTTAAGAGATAAAGAATATTCACTTCGCTTTATTTTTTCAGTTTACTTAACGTGTGTAATATAATATGTCCGATATATTTCAACTTAAGCAGTTAAAAGACTTAAAATACACAGATAAATAATACTTTCTTACCTATAATATCTTACTTGATAATGTCTTATCCTTGAACTTATGAAGTTCGTTCTACATTATGAGGAAAATAATACTCTTATATGAAAACAGATATCATAGCCGCATTATGACAAACCCATTGTGTCTATATTATTTTAAGCAAGGGTCTAATTTTATTATTCGTTAGGTCGATTGAGGGATAACCATCTTTTCAACTCTTTTCTTCAACTTGGCAGTTAAGGTAAATTATAATGATATATTTATATATGTATCAAACGATTACATATTAATAAGACATTAGACTCACGATCTAACAGTAGCGGATTTCCATTTTTAAAATTTTTCTATTAGCTTTTACGTATTCTTACGTCCAAAAAAAATATTACTTAATATTAAATCTTATAAGTTTAAAACTAAGTGTGGATTGCAATTGGTGGTCCGCTGTTTAAGCCGATTGAGATAATATATGCAACAGGTTATTTGTTTTAGTTTCATGTATGATTAGGTACTTTTTCTAGTTTCCAAAATCATTCAATCTTATCCAGCTTGTTTACATGTTGTAAACAGAAATTAGACGTGTTAGAACTGATACTATTTATCGTTTTGAAAGTTGGCGGGAGGCCAGCTAGTAAGCGCTTTGGTGCTAATAATTTAACATTTATGTAATATAAAACAAAGCTGTGTCAATGATCACCTTCCATTAATGGTCTGTTTGAGGTTGAGATTTAAAGAAAGAAATTAAACTTTTTATAAACTTATCTCAAAAATAATTGTTAACCATGAAAATATAAAATTGGCAATGTTACAGGCGATCAAATACGTGCTTATTATTTTGGCGACTTAAAATTGGTGAGATTATCCTAATATAAGATCACAGACATTATAACATATTATAATTATAGCTTAATGTCAGCCAAAGGTTGATATATAGACATACAGTATATAAGTAGATATATTATATACATTTAACTAAATATATATGAAAATATTTATATGGGGTAAATTTACCTATATTTGAGTAGTGTTAGTAGGCTCTGTATGTAACTTCAAAATCACTAAATAAAACTCTATTTTGTGATGATATGAGACAGAACACAGTTCACTTGATGGTGACTCCTGGTGGTCCACGACACCCTCCGTATGGGATCACAGTACAAATCATCGTTGAGGATTGAGATGTCCCCGCTTTCGTTCTCTCACCAAATAGAATAATGCAGCTACTAATCAGGCAGTTATAGTACAAAACATACGTCGTTTTGATTTTCTTAAATAGATGGCGCAGTTACAACGTAGATTGACAGCATGCATCCCAGTGCATTGTGACGTAGCCCAACATACATAGCTAACATATTTTAAAAACATATATAAGTTAATATCGTCTATATGGTTCAGAGCTCTACATTTTACTGTACTGTTATAAGGGTAAGAAAAATATCAGAATCTATTAACACAATTAACTTTTAGAGGATTGAATTTTTTTTTATTACATATCCGTAGTCAAATAAAAGTAGTCTAAACGTTGCCTAGGGTTATAAGTTATGGTCTGTCTCTAGGTTAGGCAGAAAAATGGATGTGGTCCATTGATGGAGCCCTAAGGTTTAAACATTATTTCTTTGTTTTGACGTGACAACATCTTATAAATCGGTACCGCTAGGAAGCATTCGCATAAAAGTATGACTCATTGTCCCGTTACGATCGGTGTCCCGTTACGCTCGAGCCGAGAGTAACCGAATCAAGCCGAGTTAAATACTATATATGTAATTATCATTAAATGAATAAAATACTTTAATTGTGATTTAATAAATTGTGTATTAACAATTGTTATTCTATGGTACATGTTTATTGTTTTACTGTGCAGAATGCTCATTGTTTTAGGATTTAAATCAATTTAATGTCCGAGCGCCTTGCGCCCAGACACCTGGATTTTTTATTTCTATATTCTAAAGCTTAAAAGCAGGAATCTTACGTATTACATTAAACCTCAACAGAGCAACTGATATAAGTATCTAGTGGTATATAACCAGTTCTAGTTTGACTTCTGTTTCACTTTCTGTCTACCATAAGACGAAAGAAAGAAGTCTAAATACCTCGTCTTTAGATTTAAAGTAAATTAACGATTGCTTTCAATATCAGTAGATATATTACAATTTTTATTATTTTTACTGAGTCGTTAAAAAAAATGTCACTAGGCCACATTTCTTGCGCATGTTCCTAATCGATCACATCCATCCATTTACGAATTATGCGACATTCTACCTTTTAACTTGAAAACCCTAAAAGAATCAAAACAATAACAAATAACCTAAAAAATTAAATCTGAAACTATAACACGCAAGCAGATTCCAAAGCAGAAGACGATCATCTTATGCAAAAACAGGTTTTTTGTCTCTCATGACCGCATCTCTTAACCTACACGGCGCTATGGAACATTGTAAATGCGTAAAGATTAGAGAAACGTAAGCCATTGATAAAACTTTAAGTTGACGATAACTTAATACTTTGCATTATTGTCCATTTTTCCGTCTACGTAGCCTTTCACACACTTTCTACAACTGGACACTATTTTGTATAATTTCAGACATATGATTAATAAATATGTAGATTTTAGATTGCTACCTGGATTGAGAAACTTTATTGAAAGCACACGGAATTAGTGGAGCAACAAAGTTCTCCTGGTCTATTAAGTTGATCAAAGATAGAAGATATACAAGTTTACATGTAAAGAAACTTTACTCGTGGAAAGGTTTTAGATCAAAGCGAACCAGCGCTTTTGAAATAATTTCATTACAACCGATGACCTTTATTTATTAAAGAGGATTACCTGCTAAAGAGACTGTGCAGTTACTCGTTTCAAATTAGTTCACATTTGTGGGTCAGTTGCACACTTATATAGTCTTTATTAAACTGAAAATTGTCACTGGTTATTTTTTGAAGCACTTCTTAGGGCACAGTAGGGTGAAACTTAGTTACGGTTATGCGTGACGCGTTACATTTTGCTATAGATGAATTTTATAAGTGTGAATAATTTTTTTGTCTTGTATGAATATGTTCGCGGGTTCTTAAGTAGGGGATTCTTAAGGGTTCTTAAGATGGGTAGATAGGTGGGTAGGCTAATGGGTAGTCAAGTGTATAGATAGGGTGGTGGACAGATAAAGGGTAGATGGGTAGATGACATGATATGTTTTATCAATGATTATTTTTTTATGAATAATTGTCGGCACACGAGCAAGCAGCTCTTGGTATTGTAGTTGATGATAAATTATCACAACCGCCTTTGACCATCCTCAAAACCAGAGATGTCGCAAGATACGTTGTCGATATTTAAGAGTCAGTAAGTCAGACTAAGGCGTATCTGTTCGGAAATAACGACGTAAAATATCAGCATCGGCTGATTCCTTGGAGTAAATGTGCGTTGCAGAAAACATTCTCAAACAATCAAAAAGAAACCATTCAAATTATGGTCGAAACATAAGAGACAATTACCGTTGTATCACTTTTAAAAAGTTGATGTATATGAAGTTTTTGAAGAGTTTGTAGTATTTCTAACTTTAAAGAAAAGTAAGCACGTTTGTTATTAAGCTACAGTTTTCGGAACACAAAAAATAATACTTAAGAGAATTAAAACTTCGTTACGGTGGTTTGCTAACTACAGAGCTTAATTTAATGTTGTTTTTGTTACAACATTTACGTTATGCTATTTGCGTTTATTTACATTCATACATTTATATTTTACTTAATTAAGTTCATTTGGAATTAAAAATAGTATAAATGCTATATATGCTATTTAGAAGTTATAGTTCTTTGATCTCATCAATAAAAAGATAACTACTTTTTTATTTTATTTATATCTTTCACTACTTTGTATATAAGTGTTTTGACAGTGGTAGAGCTATACTGCTAATTTGTTTCTAGCTGCAAAATGAATGGATCAGCTCGACCGGCGTAAGACCACGCCCACACAGAATACCAGCGAAAAATAGCAGCATATTGCTGCTATGTTTCGTCTGGTGAGGGTAGGGATCCGGAGACCTTTTTTACTGGTCGACGCATTCCATCTCCTGCCTAAAGGGTAACAACGCATCTGCATTATGGTTCCTTGTCAATGATGAATTTAGATGTCATAGGCCGCAAGAATAATTTTCCACTACGTGAACTGTGTGCTTGTTTGTTACGGTCAATGTAAAAAAAAAAAAATGTTTAAGTATAAAATGTGACTATTACTCACAATCGCAGCAAGCTGGTTTTAGTCCAAATTCAATACCACAGGTCCCCATTCACCATAGAAAAACATTCCGAGTACCATAACACCCTCTATTTTGCCGTAGCAGATTATAGTAAGGTTTTCGACAATTTGGACCACGGTAAAATATAGTTAATGGAAATTAATATTCCATATGTCATATTATCAAAATATGTCGACATAATAATGTATTCTTTCCATTCTTACCTGCTTAAACTAGGTCCATTACAGAACATTAACAATACGATCTCAATCATCTATAGAGTGTAATACCATATAAACAATTTTGCGCTCCATAACTTTAAACTCTAATTTGCATGTTCAGCCCTTTATAAGTCTACTGAGACAACTGCACACATAGGAAAGTGTTGGCCTTAATCAATTAAATTATTCTATCGATTATTTATCTTTTATCTTCGCAATCATCTTACTACAAATGTAATTTGCATTCGTCAATAAAAATCTATAAAGTGTAGTTTTTAATGGAAACTGTCCCATGAAAGTCATTTGCACTTTGCTTTTAATGAAAATTGCTCCAAATTTGAAAGGATACTGAATTGACATTGCTCCTAATTTTAATTAGTAATAAACAGTAATACATTTCAAACGCAATTAAAACAATATAACTGTTTGCATGTCAGTTTTATATATTTTAAGCATTACAAACCAATAGCATTATTCATACACATGTTTGTAACAGGCTGTAGGTTTCGTCAATGTCTGAAGGCAAATTACTGTACATTCGATTAATGGATTCAATCAACGACCACTCGATCGCCTGGTAAGATTAATAAAGGAAACGTATCCGTGTTTAGAACCGGATTTAGAACCCAATAAGTTACATACATGTTACAAACATAACAGGGATAATGGATACTAATACTCTTTTTTTTTCCTTACGGTTTACGTCTGCTGAGTTTAAAGTTAAGTACATATTTTGTAACATAATAATTTAGTAAAATTTTTTTTTTTTAATTTTTCTTGTCTAGTCTTAAAATATATTAAATTTCTTAATAAGGTTGTTAGGATGAAGCATTTTTATTAGCATTTTATTTGTTAGGATTTTTTCCCTATATTTTAATATCGACATTACCACGGTACTTTAAATGCAGTGTAGGATATCTGGTTTACGGCCTCATCTGATCCCATTAATAGATTTCTGAGATAATAGTTTGAAATTTGCTTTTCAATAATATACCCAATTCGTTAACATACCCTTTTTTCCTACGTGGGGATATTCCTTATGTTTACCCACCCTTGCTGGCGCAATTTAAAGGTTATGTCCGATTCAAATCGACCAAAATCCTATAACACTTCATCTTAGCGGCATATACTATATCCTTGGCCTTGCCAGCGCCCGCTGCCCATCGGCACCCTCATCTCAAGTTGGATCTCTTCCCCTGCTCAACTCCAGATAAGGCGCCGGAATAAGAACATGACTGCCAACACCGGTATCTCATGGATCTCTATATAAGCGAGTGACCGACCCCCCTGAAATCAGCTTACCGCAGCCATGAGGACCAAAAAAGTGAACACTGCACAGACCCTATAGCGTATAAGGTCTATGGTACTGCTGATGTACATAATAGGAAATAAGAAGATAGGGAGAGCGGTAACGTAATACTTTTGTACCCCAGCGGCGCCACCGCAACTGCATTTGCGAGGTTCTAGGTTAATAGGAATCATGTGAGCCCTGGTCGAGATTACCAATCTACCACTCTACCTCTGTGTGCGAGAAACGGTCACCCTCTAGTTTATATTTTTCTTGAATGTTATATTCAAATTATTTAGCCAAACGTAAAATTAGGAATAGGAATACGATACTCGTATTTATGCCATTACGGAATCGGAAAATTCATCTAGCCTCACGATCCCCAGTGTTGTGTTGACCGACATTGGTCGCCCGAGACTTAGCAACATGATACTAGTAGACATCACCGTTACGTCAAGGGTCTGAAATTTAAATTATTCTAACAATACATTTTTACCCCTAAGCCATACATTTCATCTTATCTTAGTTTTGGTTTACTTGAAATTTCTGAAGATCGCTGGAGTTTTATTTAGATTTTGACTGATTTGTTTTACTTTTGATTAATTGGGTAAAATTTGATCATGTAATTGACTTTAAAATTTACTTTGCGCGTGCTTTAAATTATTATTTGACGTTCACTTTTACTCAATTTTGATTCATTGCATAGTAATTCATATTATTTTTTAAATTTTAATTTTATTTTTTATGTTCGTATTATTTTATTTTCCAAAAGGCTGAGTTTCTTGCTGCTTCTTCTCGAGAGTGAAGTCTCACGTAGAGTCTACTCCACTTATTTGAGTCATGCTCAGTCAGAGTATCTTAAATTATTATTGGCTGTCTATTATTATACAGGATCCCCAGGGTGCAGCTGGGTAGGACTCAGTCACTAATGCCACCACAGTTGGAGAAGAGGAACCGCAGCCAAGCACATCACTGACCCCAGTACTGCCAGAGACGTATACAAGGACTGCAACTGTGTCCACTGTACCACAGCCCACCTAGATACAACAAGCCAGTCGAGTGCCTACCTGACCAACGACCCACTTTAAGCGCCTGAAGCACCAGCTGGGACGCGATGAATGCGCGGTTCTTCGGAGGGGGGGTCCGTTTCTGACCCCAAACGGGAGCTTAGTACCAGACAATAAATTACAGAGGTACAAACCAACATAGGAGCTACCAACCAAGGTCGGGATTCGCGGACCAATTACGGAACGCACCTTCAGCACAGATTGAGAAAGCACTGCGCGAGGAGGCGTCCGGGCTACATACGTGAAGCCTATACCGGGCAAACGGGGGAAGTCTGACTGTCTTTTCTTAACACAGCTCGAATAAACAGGACAAATTGAATGGTGGCTCTACGGCGTCCAGGACTTCCTTTTTATGCCGGGCGTATTCATCATCGTCTGGCTGGGGAGAGAGTAGCCCTCACATCGCCACCGGTGCCATTCATTTACCAAATGCTTCCGGTCCTTCACGTGTCCGCTGTCTGCGAGATCATCTAGTGAGACATAGTGCTGTGTATTAAGTCACGGCTTTAATCCGTCTAGTGGTGCCGTATGATACGGATACGTACTCCCTCATACTCCCGGAACTCATCATCTAGGCCAAATTGCCGACACTGTTGCACCTAGGGGTCCGAAGTTCCAGATTAACTGGGTGGTCTTCTCTGAGCATAGCACAACTTCTCCCTTAAGGCGGCGAAAAGGCTGCACAGTATATGTGTGCGACCTCTAAGAATATAGGCGGGCGCGTCGGGAAAGGAAATGATCGGAAAGACTTCTCAGGAAATTCCATAATAAACGGAGCTTGCGGAAATTAAGAGCGCGATCCCGCTGTCTGTAGGTGAAAACACGCTTACATCGGCTGTCTAAGGAGCAGTTGGAAGAAATTTGCAACTGTCCGGAGGAGATATGCTAACGACGTACGCGAGGTGTCGGGTACCACCAAAGCTCGACACACCATCTCAACCGCAACTAACTCGAACCCAGTGGTGATTCTACCAAGCCATCTTCCAGACACTGGGGAAATAGTATATAATATCCTTCTGAGAGGGATTTTGAGAAAATAATAGAAAGAGGAGTAGACAATTACTTAGCTCATCCTGAAGCCAAAACTGGATGAACGTTATAAAACCGACACCTTCATCGATATATTCTTTAACAGCTTGAACACTATGTCTTGAGACTTGTTTAATAGTATCTATATATATCGGCGAAGGCGACGGAGCGTTGTTCAGGTTAGGACTGACATCATCGCGATCGGCCACGAAAACTGAATTAAAGTATTTATTAAATAAATTGCATATTTCGTCAGAACAGTAGAGGATTGGTTATCGTACATCATATGAGAGGGTATATTGTTAGCGGAAAGTTTAGATTTTATGAAAGACGAAAAATATTTTTAGATGTGGTTATTTTATCTTCAGCGACATATAGTCTAATAATCTGTCTAATCTGCTTCGAGTAATTTTACCCTTTTACGTAAAAACTCGAAGACTCGATCATTTTTATTATTTTTTCCAAATTCTATGTATTTTTAATTTCAAAATTAGAAGAATGATAGATATATTTAAAGCGGTCGATATTTTTTTATATATACGGCGGAGGAAAAATTAAGTTCTATTTCAAGAGATTTATGATGACAGTCCTCCGAGGTAAGGAGTGAAGTGAAGGGCAAGCCGTTTCACAAACATAGCGGTTGCTTAAAACAAGGTCAAGAATACGCCCGTTTATGCTATAACACCCGTTGTATTGTGAGATATCGCTTAATCGATAACTCATGATCAGTCTTAAGTAAATGAACTTAAGATAATTCGTTTTGAATCCATTCCACTTGAGATATATTCAAATCACTAGTAAGAAAGTGTTCATGTTACATGTTGAATCCCCCCTGTTCCGATTTCGTCACATGACGGTTGCAGTGGTTGCGGCGGTGCGGGGGGACTGGTGTGCTGCAGTTCGCACAATTCACACTTGCTCAACATTCTTTACCGTGCGCACACGGCGGCAAATTCATTAAAAAAAATGCCATTAAAAGTCATAGTTTTTATGGTACCAATCGAGATCCCAGCTTACAACTGGAGCTTGTACTCAAACACCCCCCGAAGGGTTCTCGCATTGTCAGGGCTTAGTAATCTTAGTAATGGTTTCTCACCCACAGTGAAGCTAAAAGGCTGGTCTAAGGTGCTCTTGGCTGGGCTGAAGAAGCCGCTCCGAATGCTTGCCTGGAAGGGTTGGCGAGGCGGATGTCCTCCCCCGGAGGAGGGGCTGCTTGGGCGGCCGGCGCAGGCGGGGTTGTGGATGCGTGCGTTCCCATGACTCCGCCATATGCAACGAAGGAGGAAAAGCACCCCTTGCATATTAGTCAATGCGAGTCGGGTGTAACCCATCCATGCCCCGTAGGGGTGGGTATGCGTGGGCATATCCCCATGTAAAAAATAAAATAAATAAGGAAAAATACATGTATAATATACGTACGTACACGTAGGATGCAGTGATTGTTTTAGACTTGCTCCCTGAATGGTTCGACAAATGGCGCATGAATATCTTCAGACGTGCGCCCTTGTCACCAAACGGACTCCAAGTTTGTCCGCACACCAACTGCAAAGTCTGGATATTGAGTGGAAAGCTACCTATTTCAGATGCCAGATAGATCGTTCGTTGCTCTTGGTTCCCCATATTGTTGCGTAGTCGCCCAGAAATTGACTCTTCAAGCGATATTAGGCTGAATGTTACGTCAGGAACGACGCCAATGAATCAGGCCACAACGAGGATTCTTCAAACGCGCAGATGATGCACCACACCCACATCTAAATGATACGATGGTGATTTTGTACAAGATGTAAATATCGGAGGATATATATGTTATGTTCTTTTATAACATGTGTACTTGCGACTGGAATGGGGAGTTACGAGAAGATATGCCCAACGTCTTTTTAATGCCTTTCAGTGTCCAGCGTCGTCACACTAAGATATTTAGTATATAATGTAGTAAGTATATAGTATTTAAGTATGCACATATACACCCTACTCGAGATAGAGGACTGGATGAGTGGAGAACGGTGGAGAAACTACCGGAGAGTCGTTACCACTTGAGTTGATGTCCGGGCAAATCAACTGCAACCTTGTGGTTGTAGATATAAGAATCCATCAAACTATTTTGAAAATGACTATTACACAATAATATTTTATGCACAGAAGAATAATCTTAGCCAGGTATGATCATGCTTCCAGCCAACCTTAAAAAAGAATTGTGATTAGTGAACTACTAAGGGACTTATTTATTGAGGTTGTTAAAATCTGCTTGAAAATTAATTTTCTGTAAACTTGTGGACAAATTTCATATATATTTCTGCATTAAATTGGGAGCCAAATAAATTATGCAAACCAATTTTCTGCAACCAGCTGCTGTCACTAAATTGTTTTTAACTTTGTGCTCGTCGTGATAGGCGCTGGGTGTTTTATTGAAAAACCTGAAATAAATTACATTGAAAAAGTTGTTAAGAATAAACTGTGAATTATTACAACACCTTGTCCTTTAATTTATTTTCTCTATTTTTTAATTTTTAGTTATTTTATTATGTTATTAACAACGCAATTAAGTGTTATTTCGAAAAAAAAACTGTAAGTTACACGTCGTTAGTACAAAATTGTTGTTAATAATATTATATATAATTGAGTAACCGTAAATTTAGCTCTAACGAGTTCAAGCGAGTTCTAACGAGTTCGAGCTTATAGACATTTTCAAATGTAATATTAAGGTTAATTATATATGTAAAGTTATTCAATCAGAAACTAGCCCTTAATTGACTTCAAGTGTTAAGACTTCTCCGAATGCAGACCATTGAATCCTTACAATTAATTAAGAGAACCCAGTACAAACTTAACCTATGAATCCCAACCCTAACTACTAAAACTTTATATGTACCTATATACATTTTACACTTAGTTATGACCTTAATAGTTCTCAACATAGTCTTCTTTATACATTTTGAGAGTGCTGAAATTCAGTACTAGTATTTAGTAGTTAGGGTTAGCAGGGGAAGAGTGACGACAGTGATATCAACAGGTAACGAGGCATTCTATCTTAGTCTTTAGATAGGACAACGCACTTGCATCCTGAGATTGAATGCAGGTATCATGCACCGGAACTCTTATCATCATTTGGATAATTTCAACAGCTGGCATATGGTGATCTTTTTTCTATTGAAGTCTAGCATAAATGTATCTTTACAGGATACTTGTATCGGAGTTCATCATCAGCGCATCGCTATCTTTGTGCGAAACGCGCAAGAATGTGTGAAAGAGAGAAACAACACTGTTTGCAACAGCAGAAGTGAAGAGCGACCGGCGCAGCAAACCGATCCGCACCCGCGACATCGAAGGGGTCGGAGTGCGCGAGTTTTGGGAAAGAGAAGAACAAGATGGTTCGCACCGCGGTCTAATCGCCACTGTAACGCTTTACCAAAATAAAATATTTACAGTCCACGCTTTTATTATTTAACTTATAGTCCTTGAACTCGCCGAAATAAGAGACAATTACGCGCGTTATAATTACGAGTTGGACTCTGGCCGGACATCGAGCACCTTGGATATTTGACTTCGCAGTGGATGTCACACCGAGACGAATTAATCTTCTCACCGTGCATCGTGCTACTCATCCCTGGTCATCCGCCTTCAGATCTTTGTAGCCGCTTATGCAGAGAAGAATACCGACCTACACGTATTATCAAGCAACGGCAACTCCATCGCATAATAAACGGACATCAACACCAAACAAGACGTTATCAGGGCTAAGGAATTTTCAGTCTGTCTAAATTGCTTAAGTCCCAGACACAATGACGCGAAATGCAAATTAAGCCATTGCAAATACTGTAAAGTAAAGCATAACACTCTTCTTCACATTCATGAGGAACCTAAAAACGTGGCAGAGCACGTCGCCCTCTCTGCTACCAACCATAGTGTTCCTAACCTATCCCAACATGTCTTGCGATCCACAGCCCTTGTCATGTACGTGACAGTGAGAAACAGTTGCATAACGGTAGTACAGCTAATTACATAACACAGAACTTTTCTGATAAGCTACTACTACCAATAAAAAATATAACCTCCAAGGTGCCTGTGATTAACAATCAGGAGTCTCGTAGTAAGCATTCCTGTTCTCTAAAAAGGAGTCTTACAATGGGAGTTAAAAATCAGATCTTGATTGTTATATATTACCTGAAATTACCTCACACATACATTGACATACAGGACGTGCCTATACCGTCGGGAATTTGCCTTGCCGATCCTTCATATAACGAGCCTTCTTCAATCGACATTCTTGTTGGTGCACAGGTCTTCTGGAGCGTTATCGGTACAAATCGTATTATTCTAGGCAAACATAATCCCACCCTGTTTGAGACAAAGCTAGGTTCGCTCTTATCAGGCATCATCTAACAACCAACTTCTGTCAAACCACTATGACAAGCAGAACACACTGACAACATTGACCTTACACGCTTTTGGGAACTTGAAACCATATCCCCAAATCATGATTTAACGGCAGAAGAGAATTCATGTGAAGAAAACTGTATTAAAACATACGTAAACGTATGACGAAGGCCGATTTGTGGTCACCATTCCTTTAAGGGAATCTGCAGTTCAGCTACGGAATTCTTTTGAAATAGCCAAGCGTAGATGGTTATCCCTTGAACGTAGGCTTGACAGGGACTCAATACTTAAAGAATGTTACGTGCATTTCATGGAGGAATATGAGGCCTTAGGCCACATGGCCGAAATTATTCCACCCTCTTCTTTGCCATCATATTACCTACCACATCATGGAGTCATAAGAGAGTCGAGCATGACTACTAAGCTCCGTGTTGTCTTCGACGCTTCAGCCGTCACTACATCCGGCAAGTCCTTTAACGACATACAGTTAATAGGCCCTAGGATATAAGATGGCTTATTTTCCATCTTACTTCGATTCAGGCAACTTCTTGTCGACGACAGGCAGCATCATCTGCAACAAATTTTTTGGAGACCCTTCGAAACCCCTAAAAATCTATTCGCTCAGAACGATAGCCTACGGTACTTCTTCAGCTCCCTTTCTTAGCACAAGTTGCCTCTTGCACGCGTTGAGTCGGAGTGTGCGAGTTTTCGCTTGGGAACGAGAAGAACTAGATGGTTCGCATCGCGGTCTAATCGCCATTGTAACGCTTTACAAAAATAAAATATTTACAGTCCTATCTTTTATCATTTAACAAACACTTCTCACTCACTCTCATTGTCATTAGCCATTAGTAAGCACGTAGCACATAAGTAGTGTAAATAGTTTAGAAATTATAAAATAAATCTCGCAAATACCGACAGTAGCGACGGCCTACCATCCTACCGACATTGGTGACCCCGACGTGATCGAAACATGGAAGATCAACAAAGCTGTTTAAATCAAGATACAAGCCAACAAGCATCGTCACCAAGCTTAGAGTTGGCGAGATCATCCAGTCGAAACTACTACCATTTTGGCGGGAAATTCGTCGGGCTTGGTTCATCAATTCGAAGCCGTTGTGGAGCGTTATCGTAGGTTTTGATAAGTTTTAGTAGGTTTTAGTAGGTTTTGGTAGGTTTTGATAGGTTTTGAAAGGTTGAGTAAAGCTTACGTTTTGGTAGGATTTGGTAGTTTTTGCTAGGTTATCGCAAGTTTTGTTAATTTTTAGTAGGTTTTGGTAGTTTTTGGTAGGTAATGATAGGTTTTAGTGGGTTTTGGGAGGTTTAGAAAGGTTGATAGGTACGAATAGGTTTTTATAGGATCGGGTAGGTTAAGTTAAGTTCTAAAATGTTTCCCTAGGTTTTGGGGTAGGTTTCGGTAGGATTTGGTAGGTTTTAGGAAAGGTTGATTAGGATTTATAGGTTTAAATAGGTTATGGTAGCGTTTTGGTAGTTTTGGTAGGATTTTGTAGGTTTTGATAAGTTTTGGTAGATTTTAAGATTTTCATTAGGTTTAGTTCGGCTTACGCTTTGCTAGGATTTAATAGGTTTCTGTAGAGTTATTGTAGATAGGAAAGGTAGTTTTTGAACGGTTGATTGGTACTGATGGGTAATACCTATTGGTATTAGTAGGTTTTGATAGGATTTGAAAGGTTTCGATAGATTTTGGTAGGATTTTGTAGTTTTAGTAGGTTTTGAAGGATATTGATGGGTTTCGGTAGGTTTTTTTAGGTTTTCGTTAGGTTGGGTAGGTTAACTTTTTATACCAAAAGTTTTAAAGAATCTGGGAGTAATTGTTAAGTTTTAGTAGGTATTGGTTAGTTTTTATAGGGTTTGGTTAGTTTTGGTAGGTATTAGTGGTTGATGGGTATTGATAGGTTTTACTAGGTTTTGATATGTTTTATTATAGTTTTGTAGTTATTGGTCGGTTTAGGTAGGTTAGGTTAGGTTTTCGTTTTAGAAGGTTTTCGTTAGATTGGGTTGGTTTACATTTTGGTAGGTTTGTATAGGTTCTGGTAGGTTTAATAGTTCTTGGTAGAATTTGGTAGGTTTTGGTTAGGTTACGTTTACATTTGGTTAGATTAGGTTTACGTTTTGGTAGGTTCTGGTAGGTTTTTATATGTTATGGTAAGTTTTGGTGGGATTTAATAGTACGGCCGGAACGTCAATAGGTCGTTCCAACCGGAAAAGGCCCGCACCCTCGCGGAATACCAGTGATAAATAGCAGCATTACGCTGTAGTGTTTCGGATGGTTACATCTTAGTCATCCACAGGAATAACACCGTTTCTGTGTTATGATTTCTTATTGAGGATGAATAGCCGCAGGAATCACTTACAATCAGTTGAACTATGTGTTCGATTGTCACCCTTAATGGAAAAGAAATCTCGTTAAAGATAGTAGATTCAATATCTGCACGATCCAAAGAGGCTGTGCTTTGTCAAAAAAATCACGCACTGTTATTAATGTACGCTCGTGAGCAAATAAATCGACTCACATCATACACTTGCAGTCGAAGTATTCTCATAAAAAATCTGTTGCTCAGATAAATTTTTTGACATAAAACATTTTATTTTATGCTCGTCCCATAAACATTCAATTGGATTCAAGTCCGGACTACGTGCTGGCCACTCCATGCACTCAATTTCGACCTCCTGCAGGTACCACCGAATAAAAGCTGCAGTATGTATGGACGGGCATTGTCCTGCATTAGCACAAAGTTTTCACCGATAAGGAATGACATAATCCCCTAATATCTCTACAATATATCGGTTCGTCGTCAAACCTCCAAATCTGCTGCTAGTTTAGATGAAAACCAATTCAGTTTTTGCTGTCAAAATGCACGCACACACCATCCAGGTACCTCGAAATGCCACATTTTCACTTATACAGCACTAGGCGAATCGCTCTCCAGGTCTTCTGTTAACTCGTTGTTGTCTATCGCTGCCATGAAGACACACTCTGCTTTCATCTAAGAAGAGAACAGAGCTCGTCTAACTCTATCTGTTCTCTTCTCACGAAATGTAGTCATTCCTGGGGTCAACTTAGGGTCAGTAGTTTTTTGGAGTCTGGTTAGCCGCCTGTTGGACGTGAACGTCATAGAGGGCCCGATTTCTCAGCGAAGTGACTGACGATGAATTGGTTATACCCCTCTGATGTGCATTTTTATTTGCCGGACCTCGAGCTATATACGGCCTGCGTAAGACTAATTATGGCCTACGCCAGCGTCGTCATCACCCACGTAGCCGCGAACAAATTTAATCTCTTACAGACAGTCCAAAACCGTTTCACTCGAATAGAACCGTACCAGCGAGATATTGATCTGCACAGTGACTTCCATCTCGTCACCATTGCGTAATACTTTCAGTCTATTTCGCCTTCCTTCCTTAATGGGGGAGCCAAGCTCCAGTCCGTCATCAACGAACCCCGGATCATCACCCACTGCCGACATGTCATCGCGTCGCCCTCGCCTTTGAGCGCGTCGCAATCTTCGCGACACTGCGTACATACACCCGCGTGTCAGGGCGGTTTCCACCACCCACAGCTTCTGATTGACTAGACAACAGGTGGCATCCGTCAGAGGCTAGGTCCACATACTTAACCTCAAACGGTCAGTATACATCACCATCCATTATCCACTCTGGAGAATCTTCCGATAGCAAGGGGAACTGGCAACTTAGGTGGCACTATCAGATAGGAACGTGATCAGAACAGACTGACACGCTCAGTGTATGAGCGCTTTGTGTAAGTAAGAGAACCAAAAACTATAACCTCACGGACCCCTCTGTTCCGTGAGCCCTGTGTCCGATGAAGCTGTAAGAACCGCATAGGCTAACAGCATCAACTTCAACAGAATCTAGGATGTCCGGGTAGTGGGAGAATATCCCCGGGGCCCGAATCCTACAGCCTACTTAAGGTAGCAGACGTCTAGTCGTCGTCGAGATCGTGAGGATTTCTTCATTATAACCAATTTATAACGACGTTCCTTCAAACGCACAAGAAATGTCAAAAGGAAATTTGTAGTTACTGTTATGTATTTTTGTATGCTGTCGTCGTGTCAATGATAATACAAGGGCAGCGTATGAGATTATGACAAGTTATATTTAAGTTGTAATATTAAATTTAACATCACTTTTGTATTAGGAAAACCTGTAAAGATAGATGTATGTTTTTAAATAAATAAATAAAAAAAAAAGTATTAATCTATAAATCAGATAGAACTAATTGACCGAGTCGAGGTTAATCCCTGTCGGGCTCCCTAGAGTCAGAATCGGTAGAACACTTCAACACCACAATAAACTATCATTTAAAAATGCCAGTAAATTCAGAAAAAATTATGAAAAACAGAAATAAGTATAAACTATAACAAAAATGGTATCACTTATTAAGGTAAGAACTTATTCCGTTTTTAAGGATTGCAGTTACCAATGCTAGCAACTAACGTTCCCGTTTACCCCTCCAACTAAGCTTAGAAGTTCGTGCTAGTAGATGGTTTACGATAATATTTGAATAAGGAATTCACAAATATAGAACCTCAGGTTACGGTTGCAAACCGTATCCTAAACCATTAAGCTGTTATCGCTGAAGGGTTGGTTGAATTTTTAAAAAATTAAAATTTTATATTATAAAAGCGTTAAAATATTGAACCGTTTTTAAAAAGATTGAATTTTAACGAAAAACTTTGAAGAGAACAACATAATTTCTTATTATATTTACACCATTTTATAACGAGGTTCTCGTCAAAACATTTTATTTCAACACTTCCTTTTACGTTGCTGGTACTTAAATAACATAAACAAGAAAATAACAGTTTCATATGTCAGCTAAGTTTTCAGACAAAAATAGTGGTGGCTCTATACTCCAGTTTGCTTATGGCGTTTGCAGGGGCTACACGATGAATGTGTCAGCTCGACCGGGGTAGGGCCACGCCTTGATCAGGTGTACTGTGTGCTAATTTTTTACACTCAAAGAAATAAAAAAAAGACATAATATTACAAGTATTTCATTAGTTAACATCTGTCATCAGGCTATAATGTACATATTCCCATTGTACAAGGCGTGAGTGAATATTGCTTCTATTTCTCTATAACTTTGGAAAAATATATTTTGTTTTAGAATTTTAACTAGATTATGTCTCCTCTAAAGGGAAATCAGAGCAGAACTTTACTAATGAAAGCGGAAGAGCTAGTATTATATTTATTAAAACACGCATATATCGTATCGAGGTCATATGCAATTGGGTTATAAGTAATATATGGGTCACAAATATTTTTTGCATATTTATTTTTTAGTTAATGTTTATGATATACATCGACGTACAGAAATAATATTTTGACTAACGCAGTTAGAAGTAAGTCAAAATACAGGTTCATTGCTCAAAACCCGAATCTAAGTGAAGATCACAATGTTTCACGTAGTTTTTGTAGTATCAGCCTTTATTAATAATAACAATCAATTTCAATTTACAGAAAAATAAATTGAATAATTATCTCAAATTTTTCAACTCGGATTTCTTTTAACTGTGTTTCTGTGTTAGGACAAATCAAAATATATTGTTTGCTCGTCATCTAATCTAACGCAAATAAGCGAAATTAACTATAAAAAGAATTAATTTTCATTACAAATTTTTGCCAAAGATTTTGAATCCTTTTGTTTTTCTTTCAAACATTAATAATTTGATATTAATATCAATTTTGTAATGTTTGAAAGATGTGAAGTGTTTCGAAAATGTTTTAATGTAAGAAATAATATAAAAATAATTATTATTCGTTAGTAGCTAATGATATTTCATTATATTACTGTTATTCTATGAGTATTTTGTATAAAACTCTATGAAATAATTCTAGAATAATTATCGGGAGATGATAATGCATATTTTCCTGGTTAATTACCAGGTTAATAAACAGCGATATCTCCTGGATGTTATCTGATGTTCTCATCTATATAAAATATGCTACAATATTTTAAACAGTGGTAATGAATTGGTCATGTCGACCTGGTCCTACCACGCCTTCACAGAATACCAGCGTAAAATAGCAGCATAATGCTGCTGCGTTTTGTCTGGTGCGTGTAGGTATCCGGAGACCATTATTGCTGGTGACGAGGCATTCCATCTCATTTCTCAAGGGTAACAACGTATCTATTTCATGATTCCTAGTCAAGGATGAATGCAGATGTCATGGGCTGCTGAGAATCCACCCGCTGGAATCACTTGCCATCAGGTGAACTGTGTACTGCTCCTTCCCGGATGCCTGGAAGGAAGCAGAGGTCATTGGTATTCCCAAACCGCACAAACCGTGGAACCTTCCCAGCAGTTATTGCCCAATCAGCCTCCTGAACTCCGTGGGCAAGGTATACGACAGGATTATTCTTAGGCGACTAAAAGAACTCGTCCTAGCTAACAGATTACTTCATGACGAAAAGTTCGGGTTTAGGAATACGCACTCTTGCGTTCTACAGGCCTTCCGCTTAATGGAACACATTCTTGCGGGCTAACCCTCAAAAACCGAGTAGATACTGGTGCATTATTTTTGTTATGACAGACTTTGGCAATGTCGCAAAGGCATTCGACAAAATCTGGCATAACGGTTTTATTTACAAACTTCACGCACTCAACATACCGGACAGGCTCGTGCACATCATACGAGCCTTCTTGTCGAATCGCACTTTCCGATATCGAGTCGATGGCACGCGCTCCACAAGCTGGCCGCTACCGGGGCTCCGTTCTCTCTCCCCTTTTATTCTCACTTTCCACGAGTGATATCCCAAAAGATCAGCAGGTCCTACGCTTTTCGCGTACGATACCACCCTATATTATTCAAATGTACACAAGGGCCGTATTACCATTGGTCTCCAAACCGCAGCCAACCACCTCGCCGATTGGTTTTGGTTATGGAGAATCGAAATTAACCCTGCCAAAGTGCAGCAGTCTTCTTCTGGAGAGGCACAGCCAATCCATTCTGCACGTCACCAGTACCTTACCGTAGAAAGCTAGGACGAATCACGATCTTCGACCGACCCATTCCATGGGTAGAAACGGTCAAATACCTAAGGGTCACCTTTGACCGAAAACTTAGTTTCCGCCTGCATATCAAAAATGCGAGGAACAAGGCCGCGTTCGTTATGAGTCGGCTTCACCAACTCATCTGCGCCAACAGCAAAATGTCCCTAAAACATAGACTACAGCTATACAAGACCTGCGTAAGACCAATTATGGCCTATGCCAACGTCGTCTTCGCCCACGTAGCCGCGGACAAAATAAATCAATTACAGACGGTACCGCTTCACCAAAATTGCTACTGGAGCAGAACCGTTTCAGCGTAATATAGATCTGCACAGTGACTTCCATCTCATCACCATACCGGAACACTTCCAGTCCCTCACGCAACCCATCTTCGCGAAAGCGCTTTCGCACTCCAACCCGCTAGTGGTAAACGCCGCAACCTACGAGCCGGTACTGAATCCGGGTACTAAGAACCGTCGACTCTGTCACGTTCTCGACGACCCCCACTTCATGGGGGAGCCGAGCTCCAGTCCGTCCTCAATGGACCCCGGACCGTCACCAAAATCGCGTCGCGTCGCGTCGCCCTCGCCTTCGAGTGCGACGCAATTTTCGCGACACCGCGTACACTATATACACCCGCGTGTCAGGGCGGTTTCCACCGCTCACAGCTTCCGATTGACCAGACAATAGATGGCGTCCGTCAGAGGCTAGGTCCGGTCAGTAGTCATCACCATCCGTTCTCCACTTTGGAGAATATTTTGATAGCTAGGGAACTGGCAACTGGGGTGGCACAATCAGATAGGAACGTGATCAGAGCAGACTGACATGCTCAGTTTATGAGCTCTTTGTGTAAGAGAACCAAAAACTACTAATTAATTAGATCACGAACCCCTCAGTTCCGTGAGCGCTGTGTCCGATGAATCTGTAAGAGCATAGGCTAACAGCATCAACATCAACAGAATCTAGGGTGTGCTCGTTTGATATTCTCGATTTATAAATAATAATAAAAAGTATCATTGCTCAAACACATAGGCAAACTCACTCGTTGATAGAACTAGGAACGTTCAAATGCGATTTTAATACTAGTATTTTTGCAATAACACTCTAACTCGAATCAGAAACAGATTGTTATAAAACTAAACAAAACAAGCCTCATAGTATACTTTTCAATTAACAAATAATTTCAAAGAAAACTTAGTTTTGATATAACTTGAACAAACAATATGATGTAAGAACCTGTTTTTTTAATCCTTTTAAAAACTTTACTATTAATAAATATATAATAATAATAATAATTAATAATAAAAATAATAATAATAACATTGCTTACTTATCATTAACAATTTCATTGATTCCAGCACCTGGATCAAACTTCGTTTGCTTGCGCACTATAAAATGAAAGACCTTCCACAGTTCCATTTATTATTATTAAATTATGATAAATAAATTTACTATATTATATTACTTGTAATTAAAGGTTTATGAACTACAAAGGTAAATATAAAGTAAGGTAAATTGAAAATTAAAGATAAATATCAAAGAACATTTAATAACGATGTGGCTCAAATTATTAAAAGGTACTCCGAAGTTAATGAGTGTTATGAAGAAAATGTAATTTCAACATTAAAGTATAAATTAAAACTTTTAAAACTTTTGAATTTTATAACAAGTAATAAAAAAAATTATTAAGAATCAATATATCAAATACAAGTTTAGAGTAAGAAAAGTAAAGACGAAACGGTTTTTTAGCTATCTGAAATACTGCTTCTTATCAAGCTTCGTCAAGTAATCTTTAATTATAGTAAAAAGGTGTGCTTAAAATAAATTTATAACTTGTAAATGATTATACCATTTTTAATAAAAATAAAATACCAATAATATAATCAGTATTATAGTACACCACTTATCAACTATCAAATTTATGATTAAGCGATATTAACTATTTTATTAGATTAATTATCTGAGTTTATAATGTTAAAGTTGTACCCATGCAATAGATTAACCATTAACAACATCCCATTTCCAGTCCATTCCGAAGTGCACATTTGGACTGGCGATGCAAAATATCAATATTTGTCTTATTTTTTACCGAATACCTTTAAGAGAGTGTACAAAAGAAATCTACATATATTTTCCTGTTCGAAGTCAGTAATCTACCTGTTATGGACACGTGATTTAAATGTATTAGCGACAGACAAGTATTTTTTTTACAAAGAATAGGTGACTAATTCAAAGCAGGCCTGCTTTGTGTTAGTTACCCGATGGTAAGTTATCACCGTCGTCCATGTGAAGTAACCCTGGCGGCAGCTGATTCCAGAGTAGTTGTGCGCGGCAGGAAATTGCACGTGAAGCGAACAGTGCTATATAATACAATTATTCATAAAATATATCCATACATATATAATGGGTTGGCTCAACTTGGATTGCCTTAACAGAATACTAACAACTTAGATTTTGGTCCGTGTTTCGTCGGTTGATTCAAAAGAATTGAATTATTAACTTGCAATGACAGATCTAGATCTTGAATTATTTATAATTATGAATTATTTACGGAATAGTCAACGGAGTACAGGGCTTATTTAATATCTATTAGTTTTTTTTTGATAAACTAAATATAGTTATAAACTTCAACAATAAACACAAAATAAACCCGTTAACATAGTAATATTATACAAACAAACGGTTTCGAAGTTTTACAGAGTTCAGTATTAATTACACAATAAAACCAGGCTTAACTGTAGCGCTAATTATCTAAAAGGCTTTTGTAAAGACCATAAACGTTATAGGTGGTAACGAGTTTGTTTAGGTTAGATGTAATATTTTAAATGTTTACTACATAAATTTTGAAATAGTTTTTTTTTATTGTTAATAAAATGTAAGGAATTTATTCAACTATAGACGTAAAACATGTTCATTCTTATGAAAATAAACAATATTGATATGATTTTATAACTAATTTTACAGGAGGACGACAATGTACAATTAATTAAATAATGGTAATGTTCTTTTTGGCCTCTTCTTTATTTTTTTTGTTACTGAGGAAAAGTTGTTAATAAGATGTTAATTGTTTAGGGTATAGTATATATACGATAATAGTGTTTTGAAAGTATTACAGCCTATTTGCTTTATTACTAATGATTATTTTTTATTTATTTATTTACTCTTTATTGTATTAACCTTAACAAAGTTCAAAGTTAGTCAACCCCAGGTGTGGTGAGATATGTGTATGATAGGTGTAGCAAAAAACTAATTAATAAAAGAGGAAAAGAAAAAAAAACTAATACAAGCAAAATAATACATACACATATATATAATTTATATATATATATATATATATATATACAAATATATGTAGTGTACTTGAGTATTATAAATATTGTTATTTCTATATTATATAATTGTCATGACAAACTATTCTTATATTACGCTTTCTTTAAATATTGTATTATGGTAACAGTATGTTATCCCTAATGAATATCTTAAATTTCGAGCACCTCTTTATAGATTTACAATCCAAAGAAAATGACTATTAAATTGCCTTTATTCCCTTCGAACGATTCTGAAAGGTATATTTTGACTATAATGAAAAATATATGTAGGCTGTAAGATATAGTTAACTGAACCAAAACTTGAATATACATATTTCGTCGCTAAATTATCGATACAGGTAGTTTCCATTATCAATTAAATTACGTTAAACGCTACATTTCAATTTTGATTTTGAATAATTTTATAATTATAGATATGTTAATTTGTGATACGCCATTTAGCCTTAGAATTTAAATTTTTCCGAATATTAATAATGTCTGATATACGAAATTTTTAAATTTAAAAGAAAGTTTTAAAACACTAGTCACTTTAATGGACGCGAATATTTACTTGAGATACCATTAATATTTTTGATTTTGATTTAAATAAAGGCTTAGAGATGAAACAGGAATTAATCAGCTACGTAATAGGTTATAATAATGATAATACAAGTAACAACAAGTTTTAACAGTGGTAGAGTTACACTGCAGTTGGTTTCTAGCTGCATTATGAATGGATCAGCTCAACCGGGGTAGGACTACGCCCTCGCAGGACACCAGTATGAAATAGCATATAAATGCTGCTGTGTTTTGTCTTGGGAGTGCAGGGATCCGGAAGCTTTTATTACTGGTGACGCGGCATTCCATCTCAGTCCTCAAGGGTGACAACGCATTTGCATTATGATTCTTTGTCAGGGATGAATTTGGAATCACTTACCATCAGGTGACCTGTGTGGTCGTTTGTTACTCTCAATATAATAATAAAAAAAAAGACAACCAGATAGCCTGGGTAAACTGGGATTGTAATTGATAAGATCACGAGGGAGGTCACTAACCCGTTGGTCCGACCAAATCAAAACTATAACGCTCTAAAACAAGCGGAGGATAGAGCACAGAGAAAGCGACTTGTCAGCGAATCGGTTGAAGCATATCAAGACAGGTACGACCTTCAACAATGAAGATAACGTAAGAAGAAGAATGTATAGTTATAAACTTTGGTCACCCTTAATATCATATACAAAACTTTATAGACGACACTACTACTCAGTTAAAACGCTTGCCATCATGTGAATTGTGTACTCGTTAGTTAATCTCAATGAAATTAAATATATATATATATATATATATATATATATATAATAACAATATTGTATTTATGGTTGTTTTTTTTTTACTTTAACTTAATTATTTTATAATATTTTTATGTAAGTTTAACAATACTAAGTATTATGCACTTTCTAACTCAAAGTACTAACAGGTACAACAGTAGGACATTCTCCACTTGAAACTCTCTCTTATTAATTATATTATAAAGTAGAACCGATGGTAGTGTTTGAGAAAATACCACGCCAGCCTCTAATGAGACCGGTGCACCATCATGGGCAAATTTATTCTTGCGAATAAGCCACATATTGTTCTGGCCACATCACCCTTTGTGATTGTAAAAGTCGATTAAAAGGCGTGACATTGTAGTATTTGCCAAAAATTTCATCCTCATCATCTCGATGGTTGGCAATCCACCACTATGCGATTTACCCGAAATTTCGTACCACCCACAACTACTCCGTAGAATGAACTGTGGCCAGCGGTGTTTCCGAACCGATACGAATTAGAGGGACCTTCAAGAAAAGAGCCTACATATGCATTTGCGACATCTATGGTGTTGTACGAGTTTTTATATTTAATTTTATAGTATTTTATTGACTAACCATACCAAGGTAGAAATTTAATATCCCATAATAATAATAACAACTTTGTAATAGACGTAAGTTTTTTACAAAGTAAAAGATATAAAATAACAGACTATACAAATAGGCTATTATTATATAACTACCACTGTAGGACATTGGCCTCCTTCTAGAGAGGGTGTTCTAAGCTCCAAGGATAAGCGGATTTTACATGTCAGTCAGACATTCAGGTTTTCTTAACATGTTTTTCTTCATCACCGAGCAAAGTGGGAAATCAGCAATTAATAATTTTGTTAGTTCCGGCAACGAGGATCGAACTAGATTTGCTCACGAACCGTGAATTAGAATTAGCTTTTGCTCGCGCTTATACATTAAGCTGCCACGGTTGCTTACTATACGTATACTTATTACAAATACACTAGCACTATTAACTGCTTTAGCGGGAACTTAATGGCACCCCAACACTAAACTGTTAGCCGTAGTTGCTTCAAATCTGGCACCAATGAATTGAAAAACCTTAACGTAACGTAACCGTAACATTGTGTCGTAAAGTAAACGTAATTGCAACCTTCTTTAACTCTTTCTAACTCTTACACTAATATCACAAGAAGGTTTCTATTTTAAGAACATAGAACGAATATACAATACACCCAGACCCGAAAAGCAACAATATGTAATACAGAAATATTTTTCCTTGCCTGGGAATTGAACTCAGGATCGGCGACGCACCAGCCAGGTACTGTGCATGCCAACCACTAAGTCTCGCGGCCGTCTAGATATCGTATAATATGGATACCCGGTAGTAATAACATGATCCAGTTTTAACATGTTATCCTATATAACATATATATCCTATCCCATAATATACAAAATGAATAAAGAATGTCAGAACGAAGCCAAGCCGAGCTGTTGGAATTGTAATATTTCAGAATATAAACTTTTTAAATATTCAGAATATTAAAAGTTACACTTGAAAGTTTTTATTAATACTTAAGAACAAGATATGCTAAAGAAGCAGGGTTTAAAAATGACAAGAAAAGTTATATTGTTAATTAGAAGTAATATTCACGTCATATATTAAATATATCTGGTTAGTTACTTATTACTGATGAAGCATTCTGTCTTAGTCCTTAGGGGTGAACGCGTCGGCATTAAAGTTTTTCTGGTTCTGAATGTGGGTGTCATAGGCCGGAGATATCATTTGTGGTCAGGTCAATTGTGTGCTCGTATGTCATCATAATACAATTTTTGTTTTTTAAATACACCTATGTTGAAAGAGAACTAGCAATCTTTTATGTCTATACAAACGAAGTGCTTAGTAATATTTTAATAAAAGTACATACAAATAAACGATTTACATCCACTAAGATATACGTAATCTATTTATAACTTTGTACGGTTTGTATGCTCTACAGTTAATTTTTTGTTGCATTAAGAAAATGAAAATTATAAAATTTACTGCATGATTGTTATTTTAAAGAAAAGTAACAGGAAAACGCCGTAGTTATGAAGTAGCTGTAGCACGAATAGGTTTTGGCTCATTTGTAGAAGATCTACACTTTCACGTAATATCATAGTTAAATATATATATTAATTTAGTCCTACTGCGATAGAATTTGAACCAGTTTTTCTAGCAATTAATTAATCCTGGGTCTTGCAAACGGGGAGTGAAAGTATTTAATTATTTTGAGTCACACTTTTAGCGGTGACAGCGCACCTGTTTTATGATTTCATATCGAGGATATATGTGGATGTCATAGGCTGCAGAAACCGCTTAGTTTCATGTGAACTTTCTATTTATTAATTCTTCTATTTTTTACTTATAACCTTCAATATAAAGCTGGTTTGTATATAAGCAATATAACACAAATGGAGTTAAAGAAAAAAGACGGACGTCTCAATGTAAGATACATTTCGGAATGACAAAATTCACTTAGCCTTCGAAACATTATTATCCGCCATAACGTAGTTACGATATCTTTCTTTTTCACTCCATTCTATTCTACGAATTTTTAAATTATATAAAAAAATATATATTTATTTCTAGAGGCTGATAGTTTAGTATACCGTTTGCGAATCTTAATGTCCTAGATTCAGTCACCATTCGACCATTGTCCTGAAAAGCAGTGTCCCTGTGATGCTGTAAAAGGCTTAGAAATAACAATACAGGTAAATATATAAATATAATCATACAGGTATTGGTTACGGCCTATTAAATCCAATATCATAGGTACAAACCCATTTTTATGAACCATCTCATAACACAAGCATAAAAGTTTAGTTCGAGCGGTTATCGGAGATAAGAGTAGAGTGAATAGGCATTTACTGAGCTAATGCGCCTTACCACCCAGGACTGCATTTCCGCTTAACAACAGGATTGTGGTCAAGCACATGCTTAGAAATTTAAAAAAAAATACGGAATGTTAATAGCACTGTTAATAAAAAACTTCTATACAATGGTTTACGTTGCTAAATTGGTAAAAGCTGTTTTTATTTTGTGTTTCATTGCTGGTTTTTTTTTTAGTAACGTAATGTATTTTTTATGAAACTATCGTTTCATTTCACTGTACTAACATTATGGAGCGTAAATAATGCTAGTAAAACGTTTAAAGAATATGATTTTTTTTAATCATGATCAATTTTATATCCGTCCCATCATCAAAGGTGTCAATAGTACTATCGTCGGTCTTCGTTTTCGGAAGCGGTGTCCTAATACCCTGTATGTCGAATAGCAATCTGTGGGGCATATGTTCTACAGTGAATTAGTGATAACCAGAAATGTTGAAGATTATGTAGTATATGTTGGTATGTTAGGTTTGTGAACTCTTAATATTAGCTAAATTTAATAGAGAGTTTTACCCTTTAATACATAATAATATATAATGAACATATCAATGTTATAGTTAAAAGAGTACCTAAAAAAACGTACATTGTTGATATGTTGCCTTGGTATTAATAACTTTACTTTTAGCGACATGAAAGATTTTTAATATTCAATTTTTAATTTTTAAAAGTCAAAAAAATCAAAAACCTTAAAAGATATATTTCTAAAAGCTGTAACGCTATAAAACTTTAGAACTAAGGATTTTATTTTCTTAGTGATTTTTGTTACTAGACAATCAAAAGTTATTGGCTCGAAATATTCTATTCTGAAAAATTGTAATTAAGATAAACTTTAGTATATCGTAATTGTAAAATAGAATTTTTATTATGTTTTTAAATAAAAATAAAAAAGTTTAATATTGTATGTTATGCCTTTATAAAACAGACCTACTAGATGCAGTCCGCCTCTCTGAAATATGTTACAAAATTATCTGTTGAAAAAGCTTACGTCTTAGTTCTATTCAACCCGGTGAAACTGTAAAAGCCCTGGGACTAACAGTGGCCATCAGCCCGAAAAAAAAAATTAGTTCTATATGGTGACATCGAATCTTAAATTGAATCATTATGATAAATTTATATATTGCAATGATCGGTGTAATTGTGTCATCGTTTACCGTCAGTAAAAGTAAAAATAATTGTTTCTAGATACTAGTACATAAACATAAAATAAGACTTTTTCCTGACATAGAGAGACAACTCAAAATTTAAACATCGAAATATGACATCTTTTCATCACAATCATTTTTAAATCACTATTTAAGTCAATTGATATATTTTTTTAAACTTTCTAAGCAAATGCTTGACCACGATCCCACCTGACGTTAAGTGGAAATGCAATCCTGGATGGTAAGGCACACTAGCTCAGTAAATGCCTGCTCACTCTACTCTTGAAGACACCCAAATTGTAATCGGAGGGAAAGACAGACGCGGGCAAACTATTCCAGTCCTTTGCTGTACGAATAATGAAAGATGAAGCAAAGCGCTTCGTTCGGGTTTGAGGGATGTTCACAACAAAAAGATGAAATCCAGCAGTGCGTCGTGAAGTCCGATGGTGGAACGGGGATGGGGGAATTAGATCATGATTATTATAATAAGTCATTATTTGAATAATTTTTTACATTATGTAAAGTTCAAAAAGTCGTATATTTATAAATAAATCAATACTAGTAGACTCTACTAAAAAAATACAAGGAAGCAAGCAAAACTAACAGGTTTTACGTGTAATGAAATTGACGACCGCAAACGAACAATGGATTCAACAAGTTAGTAAAGTAATTAAAACTTATTGAGCTTCATTTCACACCCTTGTTAGTGGATCAGGTAATTAAGCATAGAGTTTGCACAAACGCCGAGGATTATACTCAATAGTGGCGGTTAAGCCACAGCAAGTTCTGGGATTATTATTATAGAAAAAATATTTTTTTGTTAATATCATTAGGGTTAGTAAATCTTGCTTAAAGGTTAGAGTCCCCAGCTATTGCGTTGTGGGTGCTGTGTTTGATTCTCAGCCGAAGAACAATATTTGATAATCAATTATTGGCATTCGGGTCTGAGTATCACGTATCTGTCCCATGTCTGTTTACTGCATCTGAAAATGTTCATCTTTATCAACTCCGATCTTGTACATGCTTACGTCTTAGTTCTATTCAACCCGGTGAAACTGTAAAAGCCCTGGGACTAACAGTGGCCATCAGCCCGAAAAAAAAAATTAGTTCTATATGGTGACAACGAATCTTAAATTGAATCATGATGATAAATATAAGTATTTATATATTGCAATGATCAGTTTAATTGTGTCATCGTTTACCGTCAGTAAAAGTAAAAATAATTGTTTCTAGATACTAGTCCATAAACATAAAATAAGACTTTTACCTGACATAGAGAGACAACACAAAATTTAACCATCGAGATATGACATCTTTTCATAACAATCATTTTTAAATCACTATTTAAGTCAATTGATATATTTTTTTTAAACTTTCTAAGCAAATGCTTGACCACGATCCCACCTGACGTTAAGTGGAAATGCAATCCTGGATGGTAAGGCACACTAGCTCAGTAAATGCCTGCTCACTCTACTCTTGAAGACACCCAAATTGTAATCGGAGGGAAAGACAGACGCGGGCAAACTATTCCAGTCCTTTGCTGTACGAATAATGAAAGATGAAGCAAAGCGCTTCGTTCGGGTTTGAAGGATGTTCACAACAAAAAGATGAAATCCAGCAGTGCGTCGTGAAGTCCGATGGTGGAACGGGGATGGGGGAATTAGATCATGATTATTATAATAAGTCATTATTTGAATAATTTTTTACATTATGTAAAGTTCAAAAAGTCGTATATTTATAAATAAATCAATACTAGTAGACTCTACTAAAAAAATACAAGGAAGCAAGCAAAACTAACAGGTTTTACGTGTAATGAAATTGACGACCGCAAACGAACAATGGATTCAACAAGTTAGTAAAGTAATTAAAACTTATTGAGCTTCATTTCACACCCTTGTTAGTGGATCAGGTAATTAAGCATAGAGTTTGCACAAACGCCGAGGATTATACTCAATAGTGGCGGTTAAGCCACAGCAAGTTCTGGGATTATTATTATAGAAAAAAGAAATTTTTGTTAATATCATTAGGGTTAGTAAATCTTGCTTAAAGGTTAGAGTCCCCAGCTATTGCGTTGTGGGTGCTGTGTTTGATTCTCAGCCGAAGAACAATATTTGATTATCAATTATTGGCATTCGGGTCTGAGTATCACGTATCTGTCCCATGTCTGTTTACTGCATCTGAAAATGTTCATCTTTATCAACTCCGATCTTGCACATGCATTAGATCGGACTAGAGATGGGAGTCACGAGTAAGTGTATCTGTGTTTACGAACAAATGCTAACACACATGTACAATATATCCCGTCATCTGGTATTAACCAGAAGATATCACTGTGTATCGTTTATAGAATCAACGTTATCATCATCGTCATCATCATTATTATGCAATGAAAATATACATAAATAAATTTTAAATATTATAGATATAGTATAAAATGTTATCTTGTTTCACATTTCACTTTTTTTCTAAAACGTGAAAATGAGTGACTTTATCGCCGTCATGCTTCTCTGCGTTGCGAAATTACTTTGTAAAACAAATTGAAAATAGGAATGACCCGAGTTTCGTGCGACGTTCTCTAACTTTTGAGGGACTTCCTGCTTTTTTTCTGTCAATATTGGGCTTAATGACTTAATGAATCTGAGTTAAAGACTTTTCAAAAGATTTAGAACCAATTCCAGTCTAAGCGTAAAGTTGGAGAAATAGAATCGGTGATAGTTTATCAAAAAGAAACTTTTGACCTTTACTACGAAAAAAAACTACATGCCATAATAACATATAAAATGTTACAAAATAGAATGTTAAATAAAATGTAATGTCTGTTCCAATAGAAACATGTAAATATGTTTATACTTTTGTCGCTATATTTACTTTGAGTTTTTCAGTACACATTTAAATTGATATTCAATTGTCTTTTGGATAATGTTAAATACCAAGAAGGAAATAAATTGGTTGATATAGCTACAATGCACCTCATGAGATGCGACTGAATCGATCAGTCCGACAACTGAAGAACCATGACATCACAGAATACTAGCATAATGCTACTGCGTTTCGTACGGTGAGTGTACTGAACTAGAGATCCAAGAATTGAAAATGAGGAACCTTAGTCAGTTAGAGACATCAGTTTATTACGAACCATTAGGTGAACTATGTAAAAAAATTATTATAACTTATGAATATGTTGTAACCTAATCTAATTAAGTTTTGATGTGTGTTCTTTTCATGTTCTGTTTTTGAATCTTTCTTATATATAACTTACAAGAAATGAGACAAAGAGAAGTCGAAGTGAATTTATGTCCAATAAATATTTTAAGCAGTTGACATTTTCTGTTGAATCGAGAATAAAAAAGTCTCTGGATGTCATCGTCATTATTAACGTTGTCATAATTAACATTCTTTTATTTAACTTCACTAACCGGTGAATGTCTTATTTGTGGTTAAAATTTTGCAACTGATATTAAAGCAGTATAGACAACCAAATAATGTATTTTTTTCAGATTGGACGCTTTTTCGATATGGCTGATAACATGTTTCTTCACAGCCTCTTTGAATTGGATATCAAATTAAAAGTTTTGACGAGCAGAATAACGTTAACATCAGTAAAAATATATTATTTATTGCTATTGTATTATAACTTTGTTGCACAGATTATGCAAAATGGGTAAAACAAAGTCCATTCCAGACACTTTGCAGTTTTGTTATAAATCTAATCTGTACATGAGGTTTCCCATTTTACCCGTAACATATCTTAGTCGATAGAGGACCGATTTTGGCCGGTTGTGAAAGATAATATTTTCTGTTTTATTTTTTTTATTTTATATATTTAATTTAGATTACAAAGATCCATTACAAACATATAATTTTAACAATAAATTAGAAATAATAATAGTAACAAAAGCGTTCATAATTACACAAAACAAAAATAATACAAAGAAACTAATTATAATCAGCGTACTGTTACGCTGAAGACATGCAGCTTTATATCCGAACGAATCAGGAAACTATCGCTCCTATCGACAAACACCCTTAAGAGACTATTAGAGGCCGCTTTAGTACGATGTACGAGTGAAGCTGCTTTCTTTCTGACCACTGGGTGAAAGATGGTATACGCCTCTGCAAACATGCTCGAAGCACTGCAGTACCGTGGAAGCCCCAATAGAATCCTAAATATGTTTTTGTATTGGATTCGCAGAGCTTTATATGCAGAACGGGTAAATCACACCTTAGGCTACTAGTGTAAAACACCTGACAAAATGCTTTGAACAGGTGTACCTTTACTTCTTTGGAATATCCAGCAAACCATCATGTTACCCCTTACTGCCAACGCCCTGCGCTCTCTTTCAATATCGACAACGTCTCTAAGTTTGTTTGTATTAACAATATGTCCTAGGTATTTCGTTTCCTTTACAACCTTTAGGTTCACACCATTCATCATAACCGGAGGTACATGGCCAGGATTTGTATTATTTCCAGAGAAAACTAATAGCTCACCTTTTTTTAGTACTGTTGCTTAAACCATGTTTTTGACCTATTCCAGTAAAAACTTAATATGGATTTTAGTAGAATATATGGCATTAACAGATATTCGATTGATATTGTTACATTAATACTTGTCACTTAATTTAATATATTGTAATGCGATATTTACATAATATGTAAATATACAATGTTACATGCCTTTAATAGTTTTCGAACATTCTATTCTAGATTAAGATTTTAATTAACTAACGATTTACGGCTTTCTATTATTTTCCTTTACCAATTTTTTGTTGTATTCGTAAAATGATGCATCTTATACTTGATGTTATAAAAGAGTAATGTAATTTTATAACGTTTTATGCCACATTTATAATATGCTATAATTATAATATAGCTATGTATAGTGCAATGTAATAATTATCATACGATGCACACATTTTTTGTCTGAATGTATTTGTTTGTATTTTTTTAACGCGAATGTCATAGAGTGTTTGCAAAGTTTAAACAGGACAACAGCATACATTGGATCGCTACAAGCTATAGACAAGGAGCTGGTAAAACGAAATTCTATCCATTTTTTATTTAAATTAGATTGTCATAGTAAAATAGAATATTTAGGTTCTATGCAAACTACCACGAAAAATTACAGAATCGTACAATTATTATCTTACGTAATTTAAAAAAAATACGGCAGATAGTCCATTACGTAATATATTTTTAGAATCGTCGGATCGTTTAGAATCGAAAATGGTGAAACGGTAAACTCAGTTGTTTTAAATGACAAGCTTCATGTAAAAAAATATTTAGTGACATAAATTGGTTATTCAGTTACTTTTAAATTCTATATACATAGTTATATTATAGCAATGGTAGTTCATTATTTTGTCGCTTGTCTCTTGCACTAAATCAGTCGCTACTTTGTATCGTAAAGCGTGTATACTCAGCTGCATACGACATGGCTATTAAATATGAGCTTTTTGGAATACAGTCCGAATTTATTTATTTGAATTGAATTTTTACGTGTGAGTATAAAATTTTACGTTTGTTAATTAAGCAATTCTTTCCACTAAGTTTTGTTTAAAATAACTGGTTATTGATTTCGTCAACCATTTCAATAATCTCTAAACTGTTAAGTAATCCACGTAATAGTTTTATTTATCAAATCGAATATATATAGATTTTTTTAGCGCAATAAATCTCTTATCTATGCGTTACTCGTTCAGAGAAATCTTAATGCTTTCCACTAAATCAATATTCACTTCGTTATAATCAGCCCGACAACATAACAGTGCTTAGTTTGATCTAAAGATCCGTATTTATCCTCAGTAAAGAATCAAATATTTTGCCAATACCACCAAGAACTGAGACCTCGTTGGTGTATGCTTTTACTGTGCTATGAGTAATTACAGGTAAATATTTGCTGTTGTAGGAATACAGTAGAGCCTCAACTGACCCATCTTAATTCAATTCAATTTATTTATTATCGGATAACAATGATCCATTAATACATTTACATTTATACATTTAAATAAATTACAATTAATACACAACACACATAGACAAAAATATAAAATAAACAGAGAAAATAAAACAAACAAAGAATAACAATAAACAATTAGGTCTGCTCGACTAAGATTATAAAATTATTAAATGTCAAATATAGTTAAAATATCAACTTAAAGCATTAATTGCGACTTCTATCATTATATTTATTTACCTATGAAGTTTTTATTATTAATTATTTATTTATTTATTAGTCAGTAAGTGAACCTTGGCACAATGGTTCAAGTACTGACAGTCATAACGGTCTGCTAATACCCTCAGGATGCTGTTCGGGCTGACCCGGACCCGACGATACAGGGATGTGCACCGTTTCCGCATGGTCGTATAGAAACAATCGACTCGTGCCTCGGCGAACATCCCCGACGCGCTACAGAACCGAGGCAGCCCCAACAACGCCCTGAACGCATTGTTGTATTGGACGCGTAAGGCGCTGTACTGCTTTTGAGTATAGAACAGCCACAGGCCGCTCGTCTAGAAGGATGTACAAACCGCTCTAGAAATAGAGTAATTTTGACATCCGTGAACATCGAGCAAACCTGCGGGCAATCATTAGATTTGATGATTTATTATATTGAAGCAAATTAATACATTGAATGAATCTAGATTAATAAAACTATATAATTATACCATTATTTTTACATCTAGACCAGCGGCAGCTATAACATTAGGATGTCATACATGATCAGGATGTATATATTATTATAATAAAATCTATTTGTGATGTGATACATTGCAAACTTGAATAGACCACCTCACTCGAAAGTATCTCCTTATATCCTATAAGTATGACAAATTTTAGAGCCAACACCCTTCTGGAACTTATAAGAAGGAAGTGGACCAAATATATACATGACGGTATCACAAGCATAGAGTGAGGTCCCCGTTCGGCCCTCTCGGGCACCCTCGTGTCAGTCGCTCTCGCCCAACAAGGTAACGGTCCAAGCCGAGGCTCTCCTTGGGAGCCCTTGTGATGGTTACCCACTAATAAAGGTCTTGGCGTACCAAAGTCTATTAGTACATAGACTTGAAAATTGGAAATATTTCATAATTTATGTACAAGTATGCTTGTACGAGAGCATTTAAATTTTTTTCATAATTTATAATTGTAAAAAATAATTATATAAAATGGTAACCTTTGATCCGCTAACGCTTTTTTATTTTTTTATGAACAAACATACAACACAACACAGCTATTGGAATATTATTGTATATGTGTGTATATCGTCCTTGCATAAATTTATTTTAATATTATGAATCTTACATTTAGCATTTAGCATTCTGGTTTATTGATATTTAATGAATAATAATAGGTACAAACTTGTACAATATACAATATTCTTAAAATAGTCAAGGGAGTAATTATTACAAATAAATTAAAATTTAGTTAATATTTATCTTGAGAAATTCTCAATCACTCTTTAATTGTAATATTTTTATCAAAATTGTAATTCCCAAAATGTGCGCAGAGAGCAGATGTCAGATGACGTGACTACAAAACGGGTTACAGCCAATCCTCCAATTTAAAATTAATACGTATATGAATTGTTCCATCAGGATATAATTTAAGTAAAACTTTAATTATTATCTAACTATTCTGTCTGTGTGATTTGCGACTATGTGAAGATTGTAATACATTACTACGTAAAAACTTCACATACCCTGCGGAGATTAAAAATGTTGAAAGCATAAGAAATGACTGACATTAAGTTTAAGTGCACTCTCAGGTATTTTACGTAATTACTGCATTACTGGAGCAAAGTGCATGGTGTACATGAAAAACGCACTAAAATGACGTACTATTCGTTTGCATTTTAGCAAGCTAAAAGTGTATACATTTCAGTTCTAGTGAATAGAAAACATAAGGATGTTTTTATTTAATTCTATCTGTTCAACAAAAATAGACTATATAATCTAACATATTGTCTCTTGAAGAAAAAAAACCATTTCTACTTCTCTAATCTCTATTTATCGAATATTTTTAGAACTATTCTAATGCAACGCGGTAACTCTCCAGGTTTTTTTTTATTTTGTAGTTTTTTTATGCAGGTGTGATGGATAATGGATCACTGACGCCCATGAACATTCACGGCGCCATAGGAGTCGCTTTATGAAAAATGTACTCTTTCTTGATCGTTATCCACAAATATGTAAACAAAATATAAGGTAGAGAAATAATTTATATTAATACACATAGTTTAAAAAATCCGATGACCTACGTATTTTGTAAATTGCTAGAAAATGTTTTGAATTTTTTTTTAATAATATGCCTATTTGATTGCAGAATTATTTAAAGTTACACATGTACTCGTATTGTATTGTATAAGAAAAATAGTTGGAATTGCGTGACAAACGAAAACACATAATAAAATTAGTAGCCGATAGAATATACTATCGAGGTGGACGGTAAATACATTTATGACGTTGAAAAGTATCGCTGTAAATTTACTCTTGGATTTAAAAAGTGAAATAATAATCTAAAGCTTTGTGATAATAGGGTTTTGAGTTGTGTGTGAAATGGCACTGGTGATGTTTTGACCATAATCGCATATTTTTGCTAGTTTTGGGTATATGGTATTGCCGTGCATAGGTTGCTTTTAATTTTGCTGTGAACAAACCAATAATCTCTGGTGCCGTCAACAATTAAATTGTTAACTGCAATTTAATCTGCTGATTTGCCACGCATTAGGCGGTGAAGGAAAACATCGTGAAGAAATCTACATACCAACATATCAATAAATAAATAATGAAATGGCATGGCCAACATTACCCAATCCATACATGTAAGACACCGCACCGCATACCGCACTCGCAAGCAAGCGCGACGTCGTCTTCCTCGCACAGCGGCTTACACGCGATTTACTCGTGTTCTAGGCCGCTTTTAAATATCGACCTTTCCTCCTTTTATATAGCGATCCGAGTCGAGGTTTCGTACCTCCTTATGAGGGGTCGCCTCCTCTTTTGTCGTAGACGTTCTCCACGTCCACAGGGGTCAGAGTACAGCGGTGGTGCAGCAGCTGTCTCTGGGCTAGCTTCACAGCATCGTCGCTGTCTCCCTACTTAGCGGGCCTCCCGCTCGCTTTGTCTAATTAGACAAAGCTGTAAAGATGTCTGGACCAAAAGCACTACTCACACACAAAAAATAAATAAAAAAGAAAGCATGGCGATAAACATTAAACGTTACACAGTAAGACTTTAGTTTGGTGATTTAACTAAGATTAAAGTCCAAGACATTTTAAAATAAGAATCTGAATATTAATTAAAAAATTATATTAAGATTGGTCCATTTAAAACTAATCATGACATGTTGACTTAAATTGTCATGATTGGTTTAAAATGGACATCCGCTATTTTGAGTATGGGAGATGGTGCATTAGGACTACTGGGGCTGGCATTATTTTTGGAGCAGTCGTGGTGAAAGAACTAAGAGAGGAGCCCTGTAAGTGCTAGACTGTAATTGTTTTTATATTATTCCTTGTGTTAATAATTAAGTAGCACTTAATTATCCCATCTAGTTCACGTGCTCTCTTGCGAAACGTAGTTGGCCTGCTCGATGAGCTGGGGTCAACTTGGGGCCAATTACCAGCCTTTTTGGTGTCTGGTTACCTTTAGTCTTCTTCTGACTGTCTAGCCGCTAACAGCCACTCTTTGCGTTCCTGTTGTACTTGAACGCCATTGGGCCCGATTTCTGAGCGAAATACTGACGATGAATATGTCATCCTTTTCTGATGTGGACCTTCTTCTACTGGATTCACTTCTTCGGTTAAGTCTCCTGGTATCGCCGAGAAACTCTGGACACAGCAGACTGGCTCATGTTTAACACACAAACCACTTCTTGCTGAGGTCTGGCCTTGTTCCGAGAGAACAACTTCTTGTGCCACTTCTTTAATAGATTTTTCCATTTTAAGGTAATGTTTGTGTTTAACAATAAGGGATAAGTGTACCCGTTGACGTTTGATGACTAATTGATAAGAGTAGGTCAGGTAAATGACCTTTTAATCCCTTATTAGCTCTATTGTAAACAGGTGCAAAAATCGTGACAAACGAGAACATGTTTTTGAGTTGTATACTTGAAAACATAAAATTTATTTAATTTATTTAGAAGCCAAAACATACAACTTTATTAATTTAAAAAGCAAAATTATGATTCATGACTCAATTATTTTTTAAAGACAATCAACCTCGCATGACGCTTGAGTCATTCTGTTTGCTAACGAGTGTGTACCGAACAAAATATTATAAAGTACAGTACAGTTCCAATTCCAGTACCAAACTGCATAACCTGTTTTTACTATATGTATGTCGGAAATTTAAAACTGAAAATCAAAAGTTCAGCTGAACAGGTAACACATAACGCTAGAATATAACAAATTTATCACATACTAATACGTTTATTCAGAAACAGATTTATTTGGAACAAAAATATTATATACTTTGTTTTGCATAATATATTCTATGTAAGGTTCTACGGGCCAATTTCGTCTACGGGTGAAAGACTGACGGAGTGGCGATTAAGCGACTAATTAATTAACAATTGAGATTCAGCTTTATTTACTACATATATGTACTATTAAATAAAGTTAAATTCCAATCGTTACTATCGATTTACTCGTTTGTGATTTGTCGTTTCGACGTCACTTCATCGCTCTGTGGCGATAATATTTATTTCGTCAAAAAGATGTTAGCACATAGCAATAAATGTTATTCACATTGTGTTTAATGCTCAGATGTCAAAAATAATAATATCAACCCATCTCTTTCTCTGGCAATTTTTTTTATATAAAGTATTACAAGAAAAGGTCTAAATATTTAAATATGTTTGTATACTAACTTGTTAAAGAAAACTTTTTTTTTATAAACGCTTTTACGATGGTGCTCTACGAAAATTTAGGATATCGAGGTTAAAAATGTTACTAAGAACGCATAAGATTATCTTAATGTTCTTAAAATGCAGAACTGTACAAAATGGAACACTTTAAACGAATCCAAGGTGAAACGCCGGATAAACGCGAGGTGGTATAATTTGTAACTGTCTAATTTAGCTCCTTTAAATTCATTCTACGTTGAACATAATAAATGCATTACCTAATTTCAAGCATAGTTTTGTATCTACGTGTAACACTAAAACTGTATAATAAAAGTTTATATGTAAAGAGCATTTATTTAAAATATAATCAAATATGATTACTAAAATCATGTTAGAACGATAAGAAAAAATAATGTCTAAGATAAACTTTTAAATACTTAAAACATGTAAATAGCTAGCCGAATTCCGTATAGTTTTTCGTCTTTATTGCAGCGTTACTATCCGAGGAGTTATCCTAATGGTCTTCTACTTCGCTCATCTCCTAGTGTTTCAACGCCATTTATCTTTCTGTCTAGCGTACTACAGGTATCTCTTTGTACTTTTATCTTATTATCTTTTAAAATCGTCTTGTCCTTTTGCTATGAACAATACAGATCTACAATGTATTCAGAATAAAAATGCATCAGCATCTTGATTCGTTATCGAAAATTTATGTGGTTGTCTACAATTCGCAGGAATTAGTTATTATAAGATATCGTTAGCCACGATAATATAATAAAAAATATATATTTATTGTTAAAATAAAACATAAATGAATTAAATGAATAGCTTCATTCATTCATTTATTCCATTAGCCATTATACTCTAATATAAGCTATTATGCACTATAGATGTTCTTTATATACAAACAAATAAATAATGCCTTAAATACCAGTATTAGAATTTCTATTAATCATGATAGACTCTGGAAATACTTATACCTGACAAAGTTGTAGCGCGTTATCATCTGGGATGTTGCCTGCTTGAACTATACCGTATTTGATCATTATAGACGATAAAGTATAATGACTTATTCGTATAAAGCACGTATAGAATTTTTGTTTTGAAATGCTTAAAGCGCTGTGCAGGTATAACAATTTTAGTTCAGGTAACTGTCAATATTTTACATGTTCGGTAACATTTGTTAGTTACAACAACAAAAAGGTTTTGTTGTTGTGTTGTCTACCTTTTTTGTTGTAATAATAATAATAATATTCAAGACACTGACTCCTCACTATACTGTGTGACGATGGATCTCTAATAAGCAGCAAATTACAATGACTTTTATTACGTCGACGCCGACGATGTTGATGTCGACAAAATACTTACTGTAAGCAACTGTTTTGGATTCACCGCTTCCTGAAAATTAGAACACAATACATAAGGTATAAAAAATTAAAAATATATCTTATAACGTTTAACTTATTTGATGATTATATCGGAATACGAATTAAAACTTAAAGATACTGCAGTTAGAGAAAGCATTCCTACCTCATAACGAATTTATTTTTCTTATCGAGAGTGCGGCTGACTAATTTTGGAAGTATAAGGAAACCGGATAGACATGGGATAGAATAGTAACATTAGAGTTGGTTAGCTAATTTCAATTAAGCGTCGCGAAGTAATTTAATAAATTGTTTACTCAATTAATAATAAAGGTAGGTGACGTTTGGTTCTAGCTACGGTCTGAATGGGTCGGCTTGACGGAGGAAAGACCACTCATTAACAGGACATTAATATAAAACTGTCTTTTATTCTTTTTCCACAAGTATTCTATATATAACCTCTATATACTACATCTTCTGTTTTATAATAATAACAATATGTAATCATAAATTTTAAATAACAAACATACAGCTTCTCTATACTATATGCTCTCATCTAGATTTCTTATTTTTGTTAAATTTATATAGATAAGTTAGTTGCAGTAATTACTTATTCCTTAGTTTTATTTTAGCTTTTTTTCTTACATTTTATAAGCATATCCGTTAGGAACTGTGCGCTAATTATTTATTTATTTTAAACTTTATGCACAAAGTAAATTACATAGGCAGACTTAATGCTAAAAGCATTTTCTACCAGTCGACCTTAGGGTGGTATTGAGAAGCTAGGGTAGGTGCACATATAACATAAAAATGGGAAAAATAACGGTTACTCTACATAATATAATATATATTTTATAATAATATACTAAATATACTTTTAAAAAAAATTAATACAATAAATATACAGGATACCTAGATTAATATACTTTATAATATATAATACAATAAATAAATATATTATTATATATATAATACATTCTCTATAACATGTATTGTCAATGTGTTGTGTTATCAATCTGCTGACAGTTTATTATAGACATACTCACGGGCCTTCCTTTTATACCCAAACGATTCTCAGCCATTCAGACTCCAAGAGGTAGCTCATTCCACAGAAGAATAGATTGGACAAGGAAAGATGAGTGCATAAACTCTGTACGATGAAGAGGACATAGAAGAAGACGATTATGCGATGAGCGAAGGTTCTTATTGTTGACTGTATTAAGATACTAGAAGTGTGGCGACAAATAAATTGGAGATGGAGATAGAGAATTAAATTATAAAACTATATTTTTCTGCACCGCTATCGCCATAATGTAAAAATCCATTTTTGACAACTCAAATCTCGACTGGTTAGTATGGATCCGGAGGCCATTATTACTGTGGACGAGATATTACATTCTAGTTCTTGGGGTTGACAAAGGATCTGCATCATGATTTCTTATCGAGCATGTCTGTGTGCTCGTTTGCCACCCTCAGTGCAAACAAAAAATATTTATTTGAAAATATATTATCATCAATAATATCAGATGATTTCCTCCTTGTTCATTTCGCGTAATATTTTACAAAGTCGTCAACATTTACGTAAACATAGAGGTAGTCACTCTTCGTCTCCCTCCATATTCCTATGTATTGTATACGCGATAAGATCGTCTAAATCATTTCCCGACAAGAAACACGATATTTTCTATTATAATAGTTAGTGATAATTACAAAGGTCCAGGCTCCTTTTTTAGGACGTTAATATAGTTGTTACTTAATTTGTCTCAGTATTTGATGTATAATATATATTAATCATAAAAACACTGATATGAAATTTGAAGCCTGTTTATCTACACGTATGTTTCGTCATAAAATCCTGATTAATTTTATTAAACTTAATTTTCATACATTTTAATATAAGAAGTTTAATTATTCGAATATATTCTTATTCGCACCTGTACTCTGTAAGAACTAACAAGTCGTGGTAGCTCAGTGTCCGATCGCTTCCTTTTAAATACTATTAACGGAATTAATGTCGAGGTACTCGAGTGAATCCAGTGTAAACTCCAATGTAGATTGCAGCAATTAAATTATTAATTTGTATTTCAATAAGTGATTCGGCGGTGAAGTAAAATAACTTAAGAAAACTTACATGACTAGGAGATGAATAAAAATTAAAGGCAACATGCCTCTTATTTTTAGTTCTAATCAAGGTTTTAATCTAGCTTTTAATCTAGATCCCCCAATCAGATGGAGACGCGTGGTGATCTTTGCTCCAATACGGAGATGTTAAGGAGAGTTGTGTTCATTTTAATTGATCTAAAATATAGGTTGACACTTTTTACTTTATTAATACGGATTTACTAATATGGCGACTAATATAATAATAGGGAAATAGCCTCAATAGTACGTTAATACTTCAACAATGTTGTTTATATTGAGTTTAAATGTTAACCTAGCAGTAATTAATAAATTATTTATTGCTTTTATAAATATTAGTTCAATTCTTGAAAAAATTTCTTAATTAATTATTTTTATATCTATTAAGAATATATATGATAAAAATAATTAATATACGTTTGTTTAATACGGATTAATTAATATCGCTATACCCGAAACCATTCCAAATGTAAAAAACATGTTTGTAAATTCAAGCAAACGACCGCAGCGGTGAACTGTTTACTTGAGCTAGAATAATTTGTGCACATTATTTCCGCTTTGCTCTTTGCTTGAAGTTTGCTAAAGCATGTAATCTGGTGCTATGCGATTATTTTTCACGATGCAAATTTGGGTTTGAAAATTTAACAAAGATATTAAAAAATTACATCTATTTTCCTCATAAACTGTATTACCATGAATGTGTTTATTGATTAAATTATATTCTTAACTGTCATTATATAAAAGCTCTTTACACAAATGGACGTCAAGCATTAGACACAGATTGCATTACACGCAATTTTAAAGCTTATTTGATTATGCTGTTTTGAAATAAAAACTGAAAGGAAATGAGGAATGTATCTCCCAATTTACCAGACAGAAGTTAAATTTCCTTAGCTACCTCGATTTGTAAGTACACTGTAAGGAAAGATAGAGAGAAAGGACGAGGGAAAGAGAGAAAAAAAACAAAAAAGGTCCTCCAACGTGATGATGATGATGATGATGTCATGATGATATGGTGCGTCATATGATGTGGTCGATTTCGAACACAGATATATCTTCTTATTGTCAGATGACATCAACTGCGTACAATATTTCATAGTCCTGTAAACATTCGCGCAGATATTACCGCAGAAGCTCTCACGTCATCCTCTCTCCTATTCGGATGTAATGCAAATGCAATAATATCGGAGGAAGGTTATGAACAATACATGTATAAAGAACAATACGAAGATCAGACAATACATCACAACCAGACTAGAATAGCAACGATTCTACCCTATATATAGCCAGGTACCCTAACCTCTACATCACGCAGCCGTCAAATGTATAGCATTCATATCCTCCTATGTTATATACACACACATACATATGTCTATTTTTCTATATCTGGTCATGTACCTATTTTATTTCCTCTTTGGATCAGTTAAGTTTCAATAAAAAAACGCGCTCATATTTGTCCTTAAAATTGTATATTATTGCACCCAAAGAAATTTCATTTCAACAAGAAATCTGAAGTGTTAATATTAGTAATTTAACATAAAATCCATTTATTAACATAATTATAAAAATTCCTTAATTATACAAAGTTGAAGATTAAAACCATATGTTTGAAGCATTCCTCAATATCAGTTAATATAAACTTACTGCTGTTAAGGAATATCTTTAACATGAAATTATTACATCATCGTAATTATTCTCTACTTAAATAAAGGTTATGTAATATTAATCATTCCATAAAAATTAAGAAAGATTAAGAACAAAACAGAATTGTACTTGTTCTCCATAAGTGAGTATAGAGATTAGAGTATAAGAAACTGAACTAAATAAAATATTAGAGGCCGAGCAATCCCGTTCTGTCAACGAAGGTTGCTAATTGATTCTCCAAAGTTGTATTCAGAATGGTATAGGAAAATAAACATACCCTCATCCTTGATGCTAGCCGTGGACCCGATGGCATCTCTCAGTTTTTTAAAATGGCGCACTGAATAGACGTCATTATTTGTCTACTTGAACAATGTCGTCCTTTGGGAAGATTTGTGTATCGCAGCCTTAACCACTCAAGAAGAGAAACGATATAATTTTTGTTAAATGTATTCGCGTCAGTGTTAATAATTTATTACAAGTCAGCTACGTCCCAGAATTTATTCCAACTTATGTCTAGTCACATCTCAATGTATGTATGTAAGTTATTTTATGATGCGGTGCGTCGGCGTATCCATAAAATATTTTATATATATCGTAAACGTATTTCAGATTTCAAAGCCAGCGATAACCTTAACTTTCATATATATATTTTATTTTTTATGAATCACTCTTGTGTGAAATATTTAAGTAAATAAAGTAAAATTTTAATCAGTTTATATAACAAATCGAGTATTGTCAATTTCAGTTATAGTTTTGTATTGCCAATTGAATATAATATAATATAAAAGATTTAAGCGATTAAGAATTAATTTCATGTTATTGTATTATATTTCGATTCGTACTTTCAGATTTGGTATTTATTTTTGAGCATTGGATTTTTTTATTGTGAACAACGTTGTTTCTACTGATGACAATAAATGCCCTCCAATTTACATTACTAGAGATAATATAGTAATATAAATAGACATTATACGAAATAATAGATATACTATATAATATAGATAGATAATAGACATATAGAATACTATATACCAAAAAAAATAGCATGAAATTGAAAAAAATGTTAAACCTATTACTAACAGACAGAAGGGTGGTGCTTGATAGTACTAGGTAAAGGTTCCATTCCAAAAGAGCGCATATGCAGATTAAACCATTTAAACCCCACACCGGAATTATCAATCCCAAGCACTGCACCACTATCCAACACTAAAACGCATCAACCATGGCAACCTAACGTATCTATTATTTTCGATTAATAATCAATATAAATCATTTATTATAGTAATAACAGAAGGCGCTATTTAACGGTGTCTCAAAAATCAAAATAATTAGCATAATAAAAAGAAACATTACAATTTTTTTAATTCGAAATTCTTTACGTTCCTAGTTAGAACATTTGAAAATATGTTGATAGTGTAAACTACTAAAGTCGAATTCCGTATATTGTTTACAGTACACACATTGAATGTAATTAAACCATTCTTCGAATGGGATTTGTCATTAAAACAAAGTAGATATTCATCATTCATCAATATTTGTAGGTCAGACTGATTGCAGTCTCAATAAACATTACTTAATAAATCTCATCATATACATTTCCTTGTATATGATGAGATTTATATAGGAATATTAATAGAAGTATCAATTATAAACGATGTTGTATCCGGTTCAAATATCTTTAGGGTTTGAGTTGTAAGCTCATTGCCAGTACTTCGGCTTGCATTTAAAATATATATTTTATTTATAATTAATTTTAATATTTTGCTATAGATAGATATTTACAGTGGAGGAGCTACACTGCAGATTGTTTATAGTTGCAGAATGAATAGGTCAGCTCGACCGGGATAGAACCACGCCCTTACAGAATACCAGCGTAAAATAGCAGCATAATGCTGCTGTGTTTCGTTTGGGGAATGTAGGGATCCGGAGACCTTTATTACTGGTGATGAAGCACGAGTGATAACACATCTGCATCATGAATCCTAGTTAGAGATGAATGTGGGTGTCATAGGCCGCAGGAATCACCATCAGGTGAACTGTGTTGTTACTCACAATGCAATAAAAAAAAAAGAAAAGAAAATGCCATTCAGATATTGCTACATTTTCCTTCCGCAACCACTGCTGGAGTGAATATTAGATATTAAAAAGAAGATTTCATACAAACTATAAAATATACCCTATATTTTTATTAGTGATTTTTTATTGAAGAAACAAGGCACACGAGATACGATCTCCTGCGATCGAATACTATTTTGCTATTTTTGATTATGGTATTCTCTATGTAATGAGAACGCGACTTTATAACGCGAAAAGGTTAATAATAAAAAAATTGTGTTCAGATTATTTTAATGAATTTAACTAAAAAAATTATAAAATGTTTTTATAGAGTTAAATTCAAAAAAATTTGCTTATTATTAGTATTTCATAATTTGTTGTATGTTCACACACAAAAATATGTATATTATCTTTAAATATATATACTTTGACACAAAATTTGTTAATGGTAATCTATTAATAGGTTATTACATTGAATTGTATCACTATTTAATACGATATGTCTGAGTATCATTATGAGTAGCATTCTACAATGATAAAACTTACAAAGAAAATGTCATAACTAGATTCACCTCAGTGAATAACTTACAGCTTTATTATGCTAAGCCAATTGTTATTCAATAGCACTCGTTAGAGAAGTTTGATAAATCAACCACGAGATCCTGAGAATCTCCGATGTAAAGGAATCCGAATACCGGTAGGAGTTGGTAAAATATTGTGAAACTTAAACAATTTTATTATTTATTCATCAAAGTAAGATGTAAACAGAATACTATATGATAAGAATATCATATGGCGAGTAAAAGAAAACCACAACTTACATTAGTAAGTTCTAGTTTTCCCTGTAACATATTTATAGCTCAGTTTATGGCAAGTGATTTCTGCGGCCCATGATATCTACATTCATCCTTGACATGGAATCATAATGCAGATGCGTTGTCACCCTTGAGGTCTGAGATGGAATGCCTCGTCACCAGCAATAATGGTCTCCGGATGCCTACACTCACAAGACGAAACACAGCAGCATTATGCTGCTATTTTACGCTGGTATTCTGTGAAAGCAACCCGATCGAGCTGACCCATTCATTCCGCAGCTAGAAACAAACTGAAGTGTAGCTCTACCACTGTTAACTTCGTAAAAAATATTTCAAAATAAATAGTGCCTAACAGCATTTTCTACCAGTCAACTCGTTGTGTGGTGAGATTGTGTCGGGTACATTTAATTATAAATATATATAATAATACCTAAAATTTTATAAATATGTGTTAAAAGTAAAGTAAGCGTAAAAGTAAAGTATTTCGACAATTTATTTATATATATATATATATATATATATATATATATATATATATATATATTTATTTATTGCGCATTTACAATTGTAAATCATGACAATATTTAATTAAACAACTCGTACAAAGAAAGATTTAATGATTTTTAAGTATACAACAGTGCACAACACGTCGAGGAGGATAATTTTATTTAATCTTTATTTAAGGATTTGAGAGAAAGAGTAAAGTACGGTCGATCAGTGTGATTAATTGCAGAGTCGGCGAAAAAAGTCTGCGAACAAAACATTTATGCAGTTTCACAACCGTAACGAGAAAATATAGGAGTAATTAATCAAACTTAGGGATGCGCTATTTAAAACACTTTTGCAACTCTAGAAAATATAATGACACAAGTCATATATATGGTAATTGATTATCGACGTTATTAAATGCTTTAAACGAATAATTCAAAGATTTCTAATATTCGTTCGTCGTCGAATCATTTTAGATAAATTTCTAGTATTGTGAGGTAAGAAATCAAAAGCGATTTTTATAGTTTTGAAGTAACAAGTGGGATGATCATTATTATAGATAAGCCATTGGACTTTTATAAACTGTCACTATAAACGCTTTATCGGAGTTTTGAACGGGAATTATAAAACATAACTTTAATCCGTTAAAATATAATCGTAAAGTTAGTCCACAATTACAACTGTATTAATTAGCTATATTTGTATGTTGTTTTAAAATGTTTATACCAGTTTCTATTCCATTTTATGATGTTAAAACTAAAGCTTCAAATGTAATGAGACTAACAAAAAATCCTTAAGCGTTACTCGGTAACTAACAATTTCGTATTAAAGGATGAATGTTGCAAGAGACAGATATTCAATATATGCAGATCCCGATGGATGTAAATATTCAAAACAAAACGTGCGTATAATATATTTCTCCGTAAAGTTAAAAGGTATCAAATACGATTTCTTGTAGATAAGAAAATATAAAATATTATTATTAAAATAAACAAATAATTGGGTACTTTGTATTATAGATCAAGTTTCTGTCGCTATAAACCAATATAATATTATAAAACTTTAATCATTTGAAAAAGTTTCGTCAATTAGCTTTATATGTCCCCCTTGATTTATAAGTGCCAAAAAATGCTATTGAAACTATGAATATATTTATACGTAGGCGCAAAATTTAATATTAAACATTGGTGGATACATTACCAGAATAAGGAGGAAATGTTAGGATGGATAATATTCGTAGCCATTATAGCTATAATGCTGCTGTACCTTGTTAAATAAAAAGTATTCCGAAAGGAGACAGTTACTCTTTATCTTGACCAGCATTAGTACATTGGCAATTATTACTTTAGACGCAGTACACCGAAGTCTTCCCTGGACACAACCCATTTAGCTTCCTTATCGAAGGTTACGTGTTTATGAATATAAGTGACTGCATTGATCATTTACCGAGATATATCCGAGCAACGTAAAACTTTGATGTTGGACACGTGAATGTGACTTCAAGAATTATTTGTAAACATTTCACAAGAAAGCTACGTAACTTGTTAAATGGAATATTTATGCAAATATTCAATGACAAGCCCTGTTATGTCGACGAACTCCCAATATAAGTTTACAAAAGTATTGTGTCCCAATACTCTATACTCGTACATTAGTACATTCTTACTTTTATTATTGACTTCAAATAGTCTATAAACATTAGAATATAAATAATGAATGATTAATAGCTAAAGTTCTTATATTCTGTTAACTTTTAACAGAAACTCAAGAGAAACTTAAGTAAGTAATATCGACTTTATATATTTATATACCTTTTTGTTTCGAGTTGTCTGGTTTTATGGTAGAGTTGCTGCTGATACGGTACAGTTAATAGCAAAAGATATATTTTACATAAAGATATTTTGGCAGCTCATATTTTTCATTATTTACAAGCTTTCTGTAATTAATTTTAGTGTTATTGGGTATTTATGTACTTTTCATATATTATATATTTTTAATCATTACCATAAATTTTCTCTTTGCCTCGCCGATACAGCACAACATTTATTTTCTCCTTAATTTATAAGTAATGTTCCTCGCGGCTTCAGCTTAAAACAATCTATATCTCCCAAAAGGAAATTAAATATTTTTGTTATTGTCACTCAACAAACACAATGATATCCATTATACTGCTTCAAACAAAATCAACCTGCCTCAATTTTATATCATTGTTTAACATGTCGCTTTGTTATGGAATAACAATCAACCCTTTTTCCCTTATCAAGTCATGTGGCTTACGCTCACGTTCTTTGTTTCCTGGCTTAATTAGAGTCGAACAATGCCGAAAATAACACGTAATATTGCAGTTCACTGCGATGATACTACAACTTACGTACACTGTAATTATTTTATGTGATTAAATAATATTCTTTTAGTCTTATTTAATTCAGTTCTAGTTGAATACGTTTTCAATTAAATAAATAATGAATCTTATATTAAATTTAGTTGCCGATCTTAGTAATTTCAACAGTATTGTGCAGGACCACTAGAACCCTAGTGTAGAATATAATATATAGTTCGAATATAGATACCATTCACTGTATGAATATAGACGTAACGAACCATTTATAGAATGTAAAAGACTTCTAGAACCTAAGTATATTAAGACCTAATGTAAATCGGATCGCCCTGTGACTTACATTAACACTCGTACGCATACACAACGCCTTACACTCCGACATCTATACAGACACGCCATTTGCACCACACTAGCCTTACAAAATATTATACACCAATCACAGGGCCTCCTTTAAAGTAGACGTTGCGATTCGCGGAACCCTCACGGCCTACCCACCGACGCGATTAGGACTCGTACACCATGGTGTTCCCCCCGTGATCCCCCCCCCCCGTTCACGGCGTGATCGCGGACTACTTGCACGACAGGTCCAGATCCAGGGTGGGGTTCCACAGGGGTCGGTGCTGGGCCCGTTACTGTGGACTCTCACCTACGACTTTGTCCTGCGAGTCGAGCTCCCCACTGGCGTTAATGTCGTTTGCTACGCGGATGACACGTTGGTGGTCGCCAGCGGGGACTCGGTTGCGTTCCTTACGGAGACATCCGCAACCCCTCGCGAGTGTTGGTGGCGACCACTGTGGGGTTTTAGTCGGTGCGAGTCTGACATAACCCGTCCTCATCCCCTGGAGGGCAGGTATGCGTAGGCATTTCCCAAAGCTAAAAAAAAAAAAGGTTACCAAGTGCCAAGTGCATCTGAGCCATCGCTGCGAGTGCTCAGAGGGGTAGCTAGCTATGCCCCCCGCCGCCTGTATGTCCGCCGATAAGCGAAGAACACGCCCGAGTCCGCTCCGTGGTAGGGCCTATGTGGGCTCACGCGCCGTGGACTCCGTCGTCGTTGAAGCGGCCTGTCCACACTAGTCGCCACAGGACATGTGACCCTTGCCGCTCGTTCAAGTCCGCCGCATGCAACCTGCAGCACCGATGCTGGCGAAGAACAGTTCGCAGTTTGCGAACCCCAACGCCATAGGTATCGGTCGACAACATTTTTGAGACCACGACCGCACCCGCTTCTACTAAAAGTAATAACACCTTAATGGGAAACCGTCGATGCTGCTGCTGCCAAAACCACCTTCGCTGCATTACGCGCCCGACCACCCCTACCTCCATGGGACCTGCGTGCGGCGAGTGTGCAGAAAGCCCCGCGTTTCAGCGCCCCGCCTAAACGCTATCGCGGCGGAGCGCTTCGTGTCACCCCTCCATCAGATGGGGGGGGGGAGTTGTCTGCATTTCCCCGCGTGACCCGACTGCCGCATCTGCACGCCATCTGGAGATGCCACCACCGGCCCTTCATGGGTGTAAACTGCTGCCGCCACGCTCACACAGACCGATGCCGCACACACAACCACGACCGCACCTACCACAGCTGCCACTTATGCAACTCCCGCTGCGCCCGAAGCCGACCAGCCGGTACCCTCCGCTTGTCGTGGAACTGCTGCCAGACTGGCCGAGTCACTTCAAAGGCCCTGAAGCGGACTCTCAGACACGCACCCAATGAACGCCCGTTCAAAAGGGGTGTTCGTTTCCTGCCGATATCGGACCTCAAGTTCCGCGCGATCCAGCACTACTATCGCCATGGGAGGCCGTCACCTGCCACCCTCGCTGACGCTGCTAGGAGAACCCGTCAGTTGGTCCCCGACGGTGAAATACCTCGGACTGATCATTGACCGCAACCTCAGCATGCTATACTACGTGAAGCACGTGGTCACACAGACGCGCACCGCACTCGCTCTCCTACATCATGTCTTGGCATCCCATCTTCCTATCCGCGCGAAGCTTGGGGTGTACAAACAGTACATCCGCTCGCACCTCACCTATGCGGCCCCGGCGTGGTACGCGCTAACCAGTGAAACACACTGGAGGTCACTGCGCGCGCAGTAGTCGCTCGCGCTGCGCAGGATTGCCGACGCCCTGCGCAACGCTCCTCGCCACCCTTAGGTGGCCCACACCGGACTCGATATTGCTCCCCGCTGCGATAGCGGTGGGTCGTAGCACACAAAGTCGACGTACAAGAGTCAACGCAGCAAGCTGGTCGCCTAGGTGATCGCGCCGTGACGACGTCTACAGAACAACAAAGTTCTAACCCAGTGACACGCTTGTAGTTGCAGGCGGCGTTGCAGTCACTGAGACGGGTATCGCCCGGAAGACAGTTATCCCGAGGCCCCGTACGGGGTCTGCGTGGAGGATCTCTCACGTATTGCCACTGACCGCCGGGACTCTACAAGAAGAACATCTGCAAGCAAGAACAAAGAAAGAAAGAACCATAGGAAGAAAGAACAAAGAGTCCCCGGCCTAGTGAATAGTTTTATTGCCATAAGTTTAACGTAGAGTCAGTTATTATTTTAAACCTTTAACAATTGTAGAATCATTTAAAATAGTATTAAATAGTGTTGTCACAAGGGTTTTTCTCCGCAATCCAGCAATAGAAAGTGGGCTTTGTTTCGGTCACCCGAACAGATAGAGGTATCGTCCACAAGTATTAAAATGAGCAATTTTTTTTTAAGTTAAGGCATTGATCGGTTAGGTTAAAGAACCTCAGGTCATGCCTCAGAAACAATCTGCCGTTCTAGTTTTCAAATGTTATAAAAAAAAATAATTACTATTATACATAAATTCGTTTAGATATATCACACAAATCATATACTAAAATAATTATATAGATGAAAAAATATAAAGATATACAATACTTATATCTTAAAAGTATATATATATAATGTTTCGTTCTATTATTGTACGTGAATAAAACCACGTGTTGCTCTGTAATCAAAGAAACGACATGTAACGTTTATTATTCACAATCTCAATCTTTTCTTCAATATTTTTAACACTTGAACACAATAATAAATTACACTCTTATATCTTTCAAACCTCTCAGACAATGACAGCCCCGCTTTACTAACGTAGTAGATTGCATCCCTTATACCGCCATCTGTCGACCGAGCCCGACTCCACACTTCTTTACCAACGGAGTGAGTCACAGCTAAATTCAAATTAAAGAAATGTTCTATAATAACTATTTCTTTATATCTCCCCTACAAGGGAAGAAAATTGTCATGAAAATTTTCATATAGTCCCATCCTCATCATTTTTATATATTGTTGTAGAGACTGGTATCAATTTTGGGATGTGGAAAAGGTTTGATTCCATCTTTTTATGGCCCACATCTATACTGTATATAGAATTTGAGATTTTCTTTACAATCTTATATGGCCCTATTTTTAGTTCATCTAATTTCTTCCGGTTTAACTTATTGCCGTTTTCAACAAATACCATGTCTCCTATATTAAATTCATTGCATTTCCGGTTTTTATCAAACAGTGTTTTGTTGTAATCATGTGATTTTATTGTATTTTGTAGCGCAATTTTTCTGTCTCTGATCCAGTCACTATGGGACTTTTCTTGTTTTAATTCTGTTGGTAAAATTGTGACATCTGTACCATTCAAAAGATAGCTAGGTGAAAAACCGGTAACCGAATGACAAGTTTCATTATATTTCTTAACACATTCATGTGCTATAGTTGTCCAGGACTTTTTATTATTTCCTTAATTCATTTTACATCTCATTTTATTAACCAATGTCTGATTTAACCTTTCGTTCAAACTATTTGAGAAAGGAGCATTGACTGCTGTAAAAACCATATTTATCTGTTTGTCCTTTATGAATATCTTAAATTCTTTTGAATTTATCCCTGGGTATTGGTCAGTTAGTAGCAAACCAATGTCCTCATAGTCTGTTATACTCTTGACAAGTTTTATAAAATCATTGGCACTCTGACTTTTTGATGTTGAGATGAATGCATATCGTGTAAAGTGATCTACTAAGAGATGCAGATATTTCTTTGTAGTTCTTGAGCCTCGAACCCGCCAATTGTATCTATAGACATTATTTCAAATGGTTTTGTGGGTGGACCTAGTAATGACATATATCCAAATTTGTCCTGTCCTCTTGTTTTATTTTTAATACATATTTCGCAGCTTCTACAAACTTGTCTTATATTTTTCGTTAAGTTTTGGTTGAAAAGAATGGACTCATTGTCTTTGCATCTGTCCAATTCCGATGTGACATAAGTTTTTATGTACTGATTTTAAAAGTTTGACACAAAATTCTTTTGATATAATTATTTTTCTTTTCCTTAACCTTCTTGAAGTAGATTTTATCTTTTTCGATTAACTTGTTTTTAATTTTTTGAATTTCTTCGTTTTTATACTGATCTTTTAGAATATCTTTCATTTTTATAAAGTTTACGACTTTGAGTTGTTCATCTGTGTTTTCTGTTGCTTCTAATACTGGATTTCTACTAAGGCAGTCTGCTTCTAAATTTTGTTTTCCGGGTGCATATTTTATGTTAAAATCATATTGTGATAGATAATATATGAGGTCACCAAGTTCTTCATCAGTTCTCGATTACAAATTCATATTTTCTAGCGATTTATGATCTGAATAAACTGTGAATAATAGGAAAATCCTATTAGCCAGTATTGCCAGTACTTTACCGCTTCTTTAATAGCTAAAGTTTCTAAATATATTGCTTTTTTCTTCTTTTGTGTCTCATTAAGTTTTTTTGAAAAGTACGCTACTGGTTTCTCCTTTCCATTAGGTTGCACTTGTTTTAAAATTGCTCCAACGCCTTCTAAGGAACCATCCGTGTAAATATTTATAGGTAGATCGGTAGATAGGTAGATTAACCTGAAACCTTCCTTCTTAATGGCTTTCAGTAACTGTGTGAGATGATTTATATGCTCAGAAAATGTTTTCGAAAATATGAGGATGTCATCTATATAGTTGACAGCGAAATCCGTAAGCTTGTACTTCCTGAGTATATTACCTAAAATCCTTTGGAAAATAGCAGGAGAGGTCTTGAGTCCAAAAGGTAGGCAGGTCCACTGGAAATGACCCTCCTGTGTTATAAATCCTGTCTTTTTCCTGTTTTCAATTCGCAACGGTATTGACCAAAATGCTGAGTTAATGTCTAGTGTTGAAAAGAAGCTACAATTTCTTGTTTTCATCATTAAATCTTCAATTAACGGAAACGGTTATGCTTGAGGTATTATTATTTTATTTAAATCCCTGAAGTCAATGCATAGTCTAGATCTTCGGTTTTCTTCTTTTTTAAATGCCAAAGTAACTGGTGCAGCAAATGGACTATATGATTCCTCCATTAGTCCATTATCCATTAACTATGCGATTTGTTCTTCTATCTCTTTCTTGTCTTCTAATGTGCATCTGTAGGGTCTCTTACTGCAATATTTGTCTATTAGTAGGTCTATTCTTGCTTCATATCGTTGACAGTTCCTACATCATATTTATTTTTCGCAAAAACTGATTGATAATGTTGTTACTAAATTGATTATTTCCGCATCTGTAGGGTCTCTTACTGCAATATTTGTCTATTAGTAGGTCTATTCTTGCTTCATATCGTTGACAGTTCCTACATCATATTTATTTTTCGCAAAAACTGATTGATAATGTTGTTACTAAATTGATTATTTCCGATTTTTGATTTTCATCTAAATGGTTTATTTTTATTTCAAAGACGTATTTTCCCACATGTTCATTGAAATTAATTGTGTAGTTATTTGGAATTTTTATATTTTGTTCACTACAGTTTTCCATTGTACAGTCCATCTTATCTTCAATAGTAATCCCTTCCACTCTGTGCATGTTTTCATACTTCACCTGTGGTTTCTGAGTTATTTTCAAATCTTCATTTTGTATCAATTTGAATGTCTGTATTAAGTCAAGTCCACTTAAAAAATTTTATTTGAAATTTTGTTCATCAATGATATACACATCCACATTTTCCTCGATATCAAGGATTTTTATCTTTATATTTGTCAAACCGCTTGTCTTTTTAACACCATTAATTGTTACTAGGTTTCATTTAGTTCAGCTTCATTTAGTTTGTTTCCTTTCCCTTTTATTTTCAATAGTTTAGAATTAATCAGAGAAACATTTGACCCTGAATCATAAACTCCATCTATCTCCAATATATCATTTAATAATAGTTTGACATTTATTAATGGTGTTACTGCTCGTTTTTTTGATTGGTTTCATTTAACTCTGCCTCAATAACCGAGTTGTTCACATGTTTAATAAAATTTTTCTTTGTTTTATTTTCTTCCTTTGCTCTGAATCAGCATGTAGTTTCATGGTGATAACGGATACCTTTATTTAATTTCTCACAAATTTTACATGGAACCTTTTCCTCATATTTATCATATGTCTTCATTACATTACCATCTGCATATTTCCTTTTAGGCAATACATTTTTCTTGTTTACCATATGTTCATACTTGCTTACTTCGTTAAACAAATCCACTGTATCTCTTAGTGCTTCTCGATCGATTCTATTCAGGATAAATTCTGGTAAGCCAGCTGCAATGAGATCTATTAAAGTATCTGTATCAATAGATCTTCTCATATCCAGCAGCAGTTTTTCTTTTCGTATGGCATAGTCTAACAGTGATCCGTCTTTGTATTTAAACCACAGTGCATATGTCACTGGGCTCCATCCTTTGTTTGCAAATGACTCACAAAATTTGTCTCTCCATGCTGACCATTTTGAGTTTATGGTCAGTTTTATAATCATGGAACTTTTATCCATAAACAACCGTAGTATTTCAATTTTTTCTCATCTGTTGTAACATCAAAGCGCGTACACTCTTTTTCAAAAATATCAATCCATTGTTTGACATTTGGGTTCTTACTTGTAAACCTTTCAATAACAAATTTCTCCGTGATATTCTTATTTCTTGAGAATTTCCCATTAATTTCTCAAATACTTTTTCTAATGAATCGGTTTCTTTTACACACATAGTAATAGGTTGGTTTGGATTCACTTCCTCCAAATACTGCTCTCCAAATTGAGGATTGACATGTTTTCGAAATATTGTTTTCATTTGTTTTTTAATATAAATCAGCACTTAAACTTGCAATAAACAATTCCATTGGTGCTAGCATTATGGATCTACTCAATTTGCTTGCGTACCGTGAACTAAAAGCGTGCGCTTAGAAACTGAGCTACCACGGCTCCAGCACAGAACATAGAACGAAACTATATTTTATTGTAATCAGTTTGTTTTCTTTTTACTTATTTTGCTAATGCGATGTTTTTTTACCTACAATCCCACCAGATACCAATTTTTCTACTTAAAGTTATTGTTGCTCCCTTCAATTTTTCTACAAAAGTTTTTTATTTACCTTTCTAGATAATTCTATTGAAAGACTTTATACATTATTTATGATTGTGAGGTGTGAAAGAGGTATATAGAAAAACGTACTTAAAACACCTGTTTCTATTTGCAAATTGCGGCTCTTAATCTGCTAGTAAAGTTAATTATGGAATGTAATTAGTAATATTAGTAATTAACAAAATTCTGTCTCATCAGACAAAAGCTTGAGCGCAGTAAAAGTCTCATAATCAATTCTAATGGATGCATGGCACCACCATGAAATGATCTTCTATTGTATATCCAAAGTGGAGACAATAGTCTAACTATTATCAAAGACTTAAAATATAATATTTTAAAGCATTCTGATGTACTTCATTCTACTGTACTTTATTAAAATATCATGATCATTTACGTGATGCAGTTACGTATGTAAACTGAACATCTGCCTGAGTACTTATTAATAACAGCTGGAGCTCGCTAGCATAAGTTATTTGAACAAAAATTTAACGTTTTATGAAAATTCAATCAGACAGTTTTCAAATAAAAAATGTTTTGCTTTTTTATCGATAACATATTGTCGTCAAATTAAAATTAAAATTTTCAAAAGTATTCAGAGTACTAAGATGATTACAGTTTACAGTTACTGTTTTGCTAAAATATAAAATTTATCTTCTTTAATAGATAACAAATATTTTTTGGGACGATAATATTAAAATCCTAATAAGGGATAATAGGAGAAAATACTTTCATTTTAAATTTTCCATAAAATCAGTACTTTTAACATGAAACTCGTGGACACAGTAATAATAGGTTATTACGTCCAGTACGCCTGTTAAAGAACCCCAATAAATATTTATGTAAGAACATTTACCATTCTGGAGCCGCCGTATAAAAATATTTGATAATAACAAAACTTACAAATATTAAGATATTTATACAATGAAATGAAAATTTCAGTCAAATGTTTTTCACTTGTTGACTTTGAATAACATTTTTGTAAATACAATAAATGAAAGGGATGTGCATGATTTATCAATTTCCATGACCGAGAATACTTAATATGACAACGTAGAGACATTAAATTTTACTCTGCAAATTAAAATTACTATAACTACCAAGTTACTTATCCAAAATATAAATTTAACATTTCTTATATTTTTACAATTAACTTTGGGACAGAATGATAAAATTACTATATTATATTTTTGTTATTTATTTTTAACTGTTAACAGAAAAAAATATTTATAATTTGTAATCATACGTATATTGGGAGGATCAACCCTTTGTATTTTATAGTAACGCATTTTATTCTTAAATTAATTGAATTACTTCCTCATACCTACAGGAAAAGGATTTTCGGTAAACCTTTAAATATAAGGCATGGTGACTTTCTTGGAAGTACAGAATATTTATTTCTTGATAAATACATTACTTAGTAATAACATATTGTTCAAATTTAAGTATTTCTAGTATTTCAGCAATTTCTACAATAGACTAGTATTTTAGCTTTATATGAAAATTATATTAAAAGAGCACTCGTATCCATTTTTTTCATTATTATAGAATCGAGTGCAACTGATTTAAGCGATACTACTCGACTGTAATAACATCTCCCCTTTTACTCTCCGTGTTCATTTTCATTCTTTATTCGGATGTTAAGTGAATCCTGCAGCCAATTACACCAACATACAAACTTCATAAAAAATCACAATGCGGATACTATACGTTGACATTTTCAATGAAATTAGGAAAACAGATAAGCACACTCTGATCTTTGCTAGACCAAAATGTCATTGGATTGGATTGCCACCTTAACGTAACAGTGTTGTATCCTAAATGATCGAGTATTATACATACATTGTCGATCTTTTTAAGTAAAATGTTTTATAGTTAATTAGTTTGAATTTGCCTTGTTCAGTAGTATAAAATAAAGCGTGGATTTGTAATTGCAGTGATATTTTCAAAATAATAATTTAAGTCATACGTACCTATTTGAATATGTTGTATACAAATAAAATTGCAGTTGAGTGCCATTTAAGGTGGTAAGCAGTAATAAAACCAAACTACACAAAATAAAATACTTATAAAAATACACAAAGTAAACCTCTAAACTACTCATTTCCGATAATCCTAGCTTACTCCATTATTACTCCATATCGCAAAGGTTTCCAGACTTTTTATTTCATAGAGCACTTTCAAAATTGAGCTGGTTCCGGTGGTACCCCTGTAAGAAATGTAGCTCTACCATATTCCCAAAACTCGACAAAAAATGTGAAGATTAGATCTTACTATGGAAATTTGCGTTGTGGCTGAGTTCCAAACACGAAATGATAGTTTTCGAAAAAAAAAGTGAGAATTGATTGGTTAATAAATTAATTGATTGTGCTGTGACTTTTTTGACATCTGCTCACGGCACAAGGAATCAATCAATTCTAACTTATTTCATTTAGAAAACTTCCCATTCGGAGTGGTAAAAGTATAAAGAAAAATAGTATTTTTTTTGTGTTGTATTTATTCATGTTTGTTTTGTTGTGTTTATTCATAAAAATGTACTGAATACGAAATACATACATACAAATAACAATCGCTGAGCTTCTTAAAATATTATCTGCCTACATTGATAGGTGAAGTCAAGCCAAAATTTTAGTTCTTCACTATCGAAAGAAAATAAATTTTCGTCTACCCCCGCTTTTTTGTCACGCCAACGTAGATCCCTGTCGAGTCTCCCTAGTCCCCCTGGGGGTTCACCTGGACCACATTGGGAATTTATACACATAGGGAATTGAGATTGGTGAGCAAGATAAAAGGTGAAATTGAATACTTCAAGAGTGTTGTTTTAATTCCGGCAAAACTCACTCCTCAAAATGTTCTGCATTCATGACGACGCGACGCTTGCAGAATCGCAATCTCGCGTCAATGCAATGCACAAAATGGCGGATGCCTACAAGTGTTAACTTGTACTTATTTATATCAGACTACATTATTATATCGATCGCATTTATTTTATTGTAATTTTTTTATTTATTACAAGAAAAGTATATATATTATTTATACTAATATTGTTATATTTAATGTATTAATTTTATATTTATTTAACATTTATTTATACCAATGAGTAAAATTAAATCGACGATTCTTGTCACAAAGATTCGATGAATCACTTATACAGCCATACTTGTAGTACTTACTTGTACACTTCGTTAGCCAGCTCCGAAGGCTTTTAGCATTAAATATTTTTGAAACTGGTAAATTATTTAGTTTTTGCTCTCGGAGATTAACACCCTGTCTTTTTTAGTCTGGTTATTTATTTCTTAGCTTTTCCTGCCTTATGAAGGATTAGTTTCAGGATTCAGTTTCTAGGTGAAAAATGCACCGTTCGGAATAGTCATAGTATTTTTCTACATAATATATTAAATTGGTATTTTATCTCTACGTTTACATTAAAGCACCCCACAACCTCCTCATTATTTCACGGTCTGCTGCAAAAGAAAATTGCACATACATTTTAAATGCGCAATCTGTTTTATAAAGTCGACTCATATGAATAATTTTCTGTTTACAATAAGTTATAAATTGTTATTAACAAATGTATTTATTTTTCTTGTTTATTACTTGTTATTTTTTTTCATATAAATTAATCGCAACAAATTATTGAACAAAATGATTTTTTACATGTCACAGTGCACTTGGCAGTTCTCAGTGCAATAAAGTTTATTAAATTTCCAAGCTCATTCCATTTATTTTGATTCGATTAACTTTTTACGGTGATTGATAACCACGTACTTATAGAAATAATAAATTATTATTTATCACCATGTAGTTCTATATAACACAAGCTTGTTGCGATTGTTGGAACCATGAAGAACGCTAACGAAATAAAACTCATTGTTCAGAAATGAGGTAATATTGTTATTGCCTTTTTTATTTTATTTAGAAAATCAAAAAAAATCTGTTGTTAGATAGCATGTTTATTTTTAAAGTTAGTTTAAGAACAACGTGAGTTTTCTTTTATTGATTGTCTAAATTAAATTGTTGTGAAATGCAGTCTGCAGACAATAACAATGTTACCTTATAGTAAGATAGTTTTATATACCTATTGCATAAGCAAATTGAAGAAGTTGCTGCCGAAAAAATCAATATATTAATTAAGACTAATAGTAATAGAGAAAGTATTTAAGTTAAAACTAGCTTACGTCTAAGCCCAATGTGGTCAAGTAAAGAAAAAAAAACCCATGAAAATAAACAAAAATTGTCTCGTGGAAGTATGTCACAATTATAATAGGAGTCTACCGCATAGCTGCACTTTTATAACAAGCCGGATGTTGTTAGCACCTTCCTACTTTCAGATCAAACTTGTAAGGTTTTTCAGGCAACGATTAACTTGATGGTGCTTCGGTCGTCATATTATGTGGCACTGTATTTGAAATGTTTTGCGATTAGTAGAGTAACTTAAAGTACACTCTTATTATTTTATTATTAATATTATGGTGTACAAGATCGTTGTATAATATGGTAAAGTACGTAAACTATAACAAGGTATTAAAAGTAACAAAATAATTTGCAGGGCCAGTTGCATCATCTAATTATGTTGAAAAAACCTAATTTTCGAGAAATTTGAGATATATGAGGTGGCGTGTCCATGTCAAGTGAGTATTTAAATGTTAATGCTCAAAGAAACAATTAAGCATTCATATCATCCAAAATGATGGGAATATTTAATTATCTTCACGGGCCGTCTTTCCACCTGATATTTGATATTAGAGATAGTAAACCCCAAGGTATACAGAAACCAATTATTGGGAATAGTAGTTAGACAAGTAAGCAAATTGAATAAATGAAGTTCATGTATAAGTTATATTTTCAATTGATGAATGAAATGAATATTTGGTCACACAACAAATAAAGAAAATAGTATGCACTTATTATGAAATACAAAATAGGAGTTCAAGTTTCAATAAAGGACAACTCTAACTCAGCATTTGCTGTTGTTCTGATAGAACAACCCCCCCTAGTTTATCTGATCATGAATTATTAGAAAAATGTACTTAACATTCTATAAGAAAGCATTTTCTAAAAGCTTTCTCTTTTAACGGCTTCGATAATGATTCGAATGGAAAGCGGCGCAGTATTTTCAAAATTATCTCCAAAAGCTATAAAATGTGTTTTATTCTTTTTGTAACTTGAAGAATATCCCGACGTGCTGTACTACAAACTTTTTGGTTTGATGTGAGCTAGCGCATAAATATAATCATATTATTTGATAGATGATGAGATTAATGTTATAAAAACCTCTACACTTTTCTTTTAAATTCACGCTTCTAAAATTATTATATTATATACTATATATACTTAAAATTGCTAATTTAAATATTAAAAGCTTTATTTAAATATTATGGATAAAACCACCGTTCACATACATGTCAGGTGTGAAAAGAGATGAGAGAATTGTAGTCTGACATTTCCGCACACACTATCTAAAGCTCTCAACGGTAGCATACCGTTACATCGGTTGAAGTCTAGATATAGGTCTCTCTAGACTTCAATCGTAATCACACAGCGCGCATTAAAATAATGGTACATGACACAAACAGAAGATTTGTTATTTTTCTAATCGAATTACGAATAATATACACACACGACAAATTTAAATTTAATATGTTTATCGTCGATGGACGTAGAAAGTTTTTTCCTTGGCACATAGAATATGAATTTATTTATTAATATTTCATTAAAACACATTCGTTATATATTTCTCACTATTAAATTAAATGTGACATATGAGTACACAATAATGTAAAGTTAAGTGATAAACTCCAGTCCACTCCTATACTCATCCCTAACACTGATTCACATGGGTTTTGGCACCTTGAGGAATAACGATGGAATGTCTATTTGTCTGTAATTTGATTTCCGGTGTCTTTCACTAACCACCCTAAGCCAACAATATATTCAGCTATTTTATCGCTGTACTATATATATATATATATCTATATATATATATATATATATATATTTATTATATTTATATAATATATATAATAAAAATTATATTATATAAAAATGTTTATCTAGGAAACTTGGAACGATGACACAATACTAATTTTATGAAAAAAACAATATGAAGTGTTTTATGTATTTACTTGGTATCTGGAAATAAAGCTAATATTTTTACTACCTTTTAATCTATTTTATGAAACTTGTTGGGTAAAAAAAACTTAACAGATCATTGTTTTAATGGCTTGAAAACGTCTTTTCCAATATCGGGTATAGATTAAATTACATTATCAAACGATAAAAAAAAGTTAGATTCTATGTCATGGTATGAGTAAATATTATGTCCTCAGTTTCCTTCGCTCAATTTAAAATCGACTAGACCAACTTATTCTTCTTCTTCTTTCATCATTCATGAAATATTAGTTACAAAATAGTGATTAAATTTAACAGTTGAGGTTTTTTTAATAATATTATTTTACACAACAAACTTGCAAGGAGGACATTCTCAAACTCACAGTGCAATCAAAAGGTAGTCCATCACATCTTTGCACTGTGTATTGCAGTGTAGCCATATTCTAAGGAAGAATTATGTTATATTGCTGTTACTATTAACCTTTTTAAGTAAAATATAAATGTATATTTTCAATGATCCATATGAAAATTTAACGAAATTAATGTATCGATTTACTAAAGGCCGTTGAGGAATTGATAGCACGGACCGATGACGGAATCGTATGTGGCTATTCTCCTTGAAATATTAATTTATATCCCATGAAGGTATATTAATATATATATAATATATATATATATATATATATATATATATATATATATTTATTATTATATATTTATTATTATATATTTATTATTATATATTTATTATTATATATTTATTATTATATATTTATTATATTTATATAATATATATAATAAAAATTATGTTATGTACATATATTAGACATTATAAACCAAAATGCAATTCGTTCTCATAAACTCGCATTTCAAAATTTCACCGCAATCAGTCAAATAAAACTTAGTGATGATCTTTCTTGCAAAGTCATTTTATAAATGAAATAAAAAAAAGTGTGATCGATATGACTTAAGAGTTAAAGCGATCAAAGTCCTAGGCCGAAAGTTAATAACCTTGAGTGTTTGTATGTGATATTGGATGAAAATTATTATATTATATACATATATTAGACATTATAAACCAAAATGCAATTCGTTCTCATAAACACGCATTTCAAAATTTCACCGCAATCATTCAAATAAAACTTAGTGATGATCTTTCTTGCAAAGTCATTTTATAACTGAAATAAAAAAAGTGTGATCGATATGACTTAAGAGTTAATAACCTTGAGTGTTTGTATGTGATATTGGATGAAAATTATTATTATATATTTATTATTATATATTTATTATTATATATTTATTATTATATATTTATTATTATATATTTATTATTATATATTTTATTTATATATGTATTTTTCCTATTCCTTGTTGTATACTAAAGAGTAGCATAAAGTATGTATCGCACAGTTTACGTAGACACGGAAACTCATTTTCGTTTACCAACTTCAAGGTACATATATGAATGGTTACGTAAAACCATGTGCTCAGAATATTAATCCATCCCTCCGGCCCGATTGTCGTTGACTGAATCCATTTATTGAATACACGGCAATTTACTCTCGAAAAAGAAGCCTGCGATATCCTATTTTGAAATATAGTAACTTTTCTAGTATAATGTAACCATAAACATGCCTTTTATAATAATAAATACATAGGAAAAATACTTGAAGAATAGCCTTAAAATATTAATTAATTATATAAATATAAATGCAGAGCAGACTGGGATGAGTTAACTTTATTTCATCTGTTGACTAATATGGTTTAAAATATTGAAGATTACTGATAAGAATATTGATCTCGATATCATAGGGATTCATTGATAACGGGATAGCGTGCATGTACTTGTTCAGCAGACTATAGGATAGGATATTTAAAATTATTTTATTATCATGTAATATATTATTATATATTATTTTTATTTTACCACATTTTATCACATTTCAGTCGCACATCTCCACTAGATTGTTTTGCATTGAGAATTTCGGATTTGCATTATTCTTATTTTAATAAGAGTTTATAGGAGATAATTGGTGGCTAGAGTCATGAATCAATATAAAATGGTCAAGAGTTGATATAAGTGTTTTTTTGTGGATACTTATGTGTAAACAAACGGTTTGTAAATATTTATGCCACGTATACAGTGTCCATCATGGCGGCCGTATGAGAAAGCTCAATATTCATCAGCAGGCTCTGGAGCAGGCAACGCTCGGTTGTTGATGCGTGATAGAATAGGCAACGTAGACAACAAGCTGAAGCAATGGGCTATATATGTATGTATATAGAACCGATAACCGATGGGGGAGAAAGGTTCTTGAGTGGCAACCTTGAAAGAAGAAGTATGAAGTCAAGGGGTGCAGGTTGCCCGGAATCGTGCCAGGTCATAACCTATGTTTAGCAGTGGACTATGGATAGATTGTGATGGATGATACAGCTATAAATTTACGCCTTCATAAGTTTGAGACCGACGACTTTCTTATTAAATTAAGATTTACTCTTTTCTTGAAGAACCTTAAGTCGCATTGGTTCTGAAACACCGCTGGCGACAACTGATCCTACAGGGTAGATGTGCGTGGCAGGAAATAGCGTATGTGTGTAGTGGATTGCCAACCATCGAGATGATGACGATTAAATTTTGATTCCTGTCGTGATGTACGATGTATAAACTCAGCGGCTAGAATTAATCCAAACAACTCCTCAGAACATCCTCCTCCCCACCTCCCCATGGTAAATTCGGTAAAAAATAACGACGCCAGTGTTTCAAACCAATCAGAAAATACCAGGTCATCAACGATTCGAGCCGCTGTCTTCCAGCTGCCGCCGTAATGGTGGTCAATAATCAGCTTGTGTTCCTCCAGGTAACTCATGAGCTGACATTTTGTAATGGATTCCATTATTTTCGACCGAGTTTATTTGAACAAGGTAGTAATAGCAATAGGCCTGTAGTTGGACGGATCTGAGCGACCAGTTTTGTTTAGGGATCGGGACTTGCTATCGTTACTGCTTATTGTAATTTAGTGTAATTTACCTTAAATCGACGCATAATCTAAGGATCCAATTGATCGTTTTCCACCTCTTCTAAATAAAAAAATCAATCGAACGCTTATAAATGGAATAAACCTCATACGTCGGTTTTTCATAATTTTATTTTCATTTTTTACAGTAGTATCAATACGTTGTTTTACGCACAAGTTTCATTACGCATCAGAGTACACACAAACACAAACACACAGCTCAACAATTTTAGTAACAAATGGTATTTATACTTACGAAACTCTTACTCATCAGACTAAAACAGTGCAGTGCTTTTTTTGGATCAATACGTCTTTTTATGTGAAGTTTCATTTATTTATCACACTGAAACGTGACCGAGTTAAACCACTATTATGAGAGAGTATTTTGTAAAAGTGTGGTCGTACCCCGGTCAAGCCCACTCATTCATGCTACAATTATGAGGCTCCGCCATTTGTAGTTTTAAATAAAATTAAAAAATAAAATAAAATTTAATATACGTATGATATATATAATAATATACTTTTATACATAAATAAACCCTTTTGTGTAGCAATATTGAATGAAACGAGTTGTATTAGTTACAGTCATAGTTATATAATATATAGATTAGATATGCAATATATTTAGTAGATATTTATGGTTATACAATAAAGATATTTAAAGATATAATATGTCAGCTTCTAATTTAATCGTAGATTTTGAAACTAATATGACTAATCGTAATTTATTATTAAATAGACTTGACAGTAGATTTAATAATAAATAAAATTTAATAAAAAATAGGACCATATGGCGATTTAAAACCAAATCGCCATATGGTCCTATGACTGTACCTTACCTATGTAAGTAGTAGTATTAAAAGTTATATTATTTAATTATTAAATTACACATGTATCAAGCCATTGTGTGAGATTCAACGTAATATATAATAGTAGAGCTACATTGCAGATAGTTACAAGCTGTAACATGAATGCGTTGGCTCGACCGGGTATGGACCACGTCCTCACAGAATATCAGCTACTAATAGCAGCTTTGTGCTGCTGTGCTTCATACGGTAAGTGTTGGCACCAGGGAAAATAATTACAAATAAAGAAGCATTCCATCTCAGTTCTTAGAGGCGTCAACGCATGAACAGTTTGAATATTTGTTGCCCGAGTTATTTTTTTGTCATGGAGTGAATTGTGCTCTTTGAACTCTTATTGAACTCTTTTGTCACCCTTATATTATAAAAATACCTTGGAATATGACAGTAAGGTACCATGATCATTAATGCACATACAAAGAATATATATTAACTAATGGATAATATATAATCGATCAACTGAGATTTGAGCTAACAGTTCAAATGAGATAATAATACATTGTTGTAGTGCTACACAACTGCAGTAACATTAGCGCAGAACGACTTCATTACAATAAATATATTAAGTTATATTAGTATTATAGGACAATAATTGTAAAAATGATAAATACGCATTTGTTTGTGTTGGTTGGCTTGCCCTTCGATAATTAAATACATTCACACATACACCAATGTGGTTATTTAAAGTTATGTTATATTATAACATTTAAACAAATCAAATTTGTTTTTATTTCCTGGTTAGATATATAAGCTGTATCTTGATCATCCACGGTGAAGCATAAAGAAATATACACACGCCTAGGCTTTAGGGCCGCCCTGGAATAACTCCAGGTGGATTTGTTCAGCCCACTTTGGACGCGCAGATGGACGATGAGGGGCGCAAAAGGCTGTATGTGAGAGTGACTCCAGGAGTGAGATAAGAAATTTGTCATTTTACCTTGGAATGTCGTAATGACAATGCACGTCCTTGGTCCAGATCCACCGCGGGACCCTCAAGAAAAGAGCCTACACCTTTCTTAAGGATTGGCAATTCCTCTGCTGCATCACTTGACCACCAGGTCAGCTGCATGCTAGTCTGTCAGATCTTCAGCTCCACCGTCTACCACCATTCGACAGAGGTGAGTTTCGCAATAATCCTAACCTCTAGCAAATCCAACTTGGTTGCTCTAAGGAAGCCTGTGAGTTCCGCTTGAGTGCGAGAACTTAACTGCGGAATTTTTATAATGTGAAGGTGTAACATCATGCGGTTTTAGTTGCCGTGAGTCCGATATGATCCATCCTTGCGGGGCATCAAGGTATGCATAAGGCATCTCCGCCCAATCGATGTGCCTCTGCTCCCAGCGTGTAGTGCTCGACCACGTTGAAGCCAAAAAGAGAATCATTAACAGAAACTGCCCAAATAGCAGTATCCCCTATTATCTAGGAGGTTATCGGGATATCATTACCTTATGCACAAACGGTTATATTGGATTCTCTAGGTGGTTATTGAAGACTCAAAAGGCAGTTATTTCCGTATGATTTCAAAAGGGCGTTATTATCCGAGTAGAGGTGTATTTTTTAAATAACTATGTTATTAATTAAAAAAACATATTTTACTATTAATGAATTATCACACTGCGCATTTTATAGTTTCAGACGAAAGGTAGACTTAAAAAGGTGTTGGATGAAAAGCACCTCCACTCGGCTTAAATAAGATAGTTGAAGATCCAACTAGAGAAAAGGAAAGATGCATCGTTGATGAACCAGTTGGGGAGCCGCCTTCCGGTTTTGTTTGGATATGTAAATAGTAGTGATGAATCCATATTACTAGGGAAGTAAATGTTAAATATATATGTTATGGTATTGATAAAAGGCTACAGAAGAATCAAAGGAAAAAACGGATTCTTTGAAGAATGATATTAATGTAGCCGGTGTTGATGTAATTTTTTAATTGATGAAAAAGAGAAGAATGACACGACTCAACAATAATTTAATTTCATATTTATATTAAATTTATAATATAAAGTGTAAACTGTTTTTTTTTTCAGTAATAGTAGAAACATTTATCCTTGTATTCTATTTTACTTGTCTTTAAAATAAACTAAAATATAGTTGCGTGCAGAAATCTTCAAATTCCTAATCCGGATAAAGTAGTAGTGAAGTGCTTTAACTCTACAAGGTTCTTACTTTACATTGCTTCTCTGTCGAGTCAAAAACAACATTCTAAATAGTTTAAGCTTTCGTATGTTCTAAAGTTTCGTTAGTTTGAAAATCTTCAAATATCTGAGGACATTAGCTGAGTTTTAGTCTCTATATAGTTCTAGCGTTTCCTGAGTATTATTTATTTATTTACATTTTAAAGCGAATCATTTTAAAAACTAAACTAAACTGATAAAAATGCAATTACATAAGTATATTTGTGTGATTTTAAACGGTTAACAAGTATTTATTATACAATCATTTATACTGTAGTAATCGTAATGATTGTACTTGACTGTACTGTAGCTTGGTAATCCATGTAAATTAATACAACAGTTTGTTGTAAATTCACACTGAGACGCTTCTGTGCAGCAGTTGTGAACTTATAGGCAGTTAGTTTTAACTTGAGCTTGAAAAATAAATTGATAGAAACAAAGTAATGGACATGTTCGTCAAACTATTGAGCAACGACAACGATATGATGTTTATAGTAATAAAAAAAAATGTTACCTTTTCTGCTTTTAACCCTTATCAGTCACCCACTGAATGTATTATTCTATGTTATAAGTAAAACTTATGACTCACTCATAATTCAAGGTAGGACAGTCTACGTGGCCATTTAATACATTGTATATAGCCTCATATCGTGTATGCAAATCTATAATGATATGTTTGGAAAAAATTACATATTCCATCTTAAACGAAATCAGTTTCTAAACAATGTTTCTGAAGCACTCCTGAATTCGCCTTAATAAGATACATGAGCTAAAACACCGCATGCTTACGCACACACGCACGCACATACACACACACACACACACACACTACACTACAGATTAAAATGTAGGTTACTCCTGTTGCACATACATTTAAAAAAAATGTATATAGTTGTAACTTCTTTGATGGCTAAATATCCTTGTTAATTGTATTTATATTTAATGTTTCTTGTATGCTGTGAAGTTTCCTAATAAAGTAAATAAATAAATAAATATATGTATTATTTACTTACAATACAAAATAGTAATAATATTCTTTTTCTTATTAAATTTTATGGCCAACACAAACATTATTTACAACGTCAGAAAACCTAAACAAAGGTAGGGTTACACTGCAGTCAGCTCAACTGGGGCAGGACCACGCCGTCACATAATACCAGCGTAAAATAGCAGCATAATGCTGCTGTGTTTTGTCTGGTGAGTGTAAGGATCCGGAGACCTTTATTACACGTGACGGGGCATTTCATCTTAGTCCTCAAGTACGCATCCACATTATGATTCCTTGTCAAGGGTGAATGTGCATGTCATGGGCCAAAGGAATCACTTGCTATCAGGTGAAATGTGAGCTCATTTGTTACTCTCAATGAAAAAAAAATAGGTTAACCTGTTTAGATCTTGTAGGGTCGCTGCTAGAAAATTAAAACAATATATTAACTAATCTATTTTTATCATTTTTAGAAAATAATATTTATTTTACATTATATGTTATGGTACTGTGCTAAGGGGTAAAGATGCAGATATTGAGAATATATTCATTCTATAGTAACGTGTGTATAACTTTCTCTAAGACGACTTTTTAAAAATAATAGTAATTACTCGGTATCTCAATTTGTTTTTATTGTAGTTTTATGTGTGGTTAAAGTATTCGTCTATTTCAATTAACATTATTATTCAATAATATTATTATATATTTTACATGTTTTATTTTCAGATCAATGATAGAATATTAAAAAAATATATTTTACAGCAGAGTTCGATGCGCCGCATATTCTCTCCGGCTAAGAACCGGATTGATGGAGACCAGATTTCAATAACTGAAAAGAAGGTACTATAAAGAAGGCATGAGTGACAAAGTTAGGTGCATTCTTCATTCATGCTGAATCTTTAATGTTTATCGAGAAAGGAAGTTCATGGATCGCAGAGGTCATTTATTATCTGGTCCGTTATTAAGAAAATACTTTAGTAAAATTAATTTAATTTGACGTAAATATAAAACAATGCCTTGAAATGATCATCATTGCGCTCCTATATAATGAACATTGGATTGTAAGTCGATGAACAAGATTTTTAAATAGACATTGCTTACGAGCCTGTCTATCGCGTCGTTTGTAACAGTATAAATATACTCGTATATAAAATAGGCTACTCTAACAAGGATAATCGCGAAGCGTAACAATTTAATAACGGCGCCACTTTGACCTTTACTCTTAACCTTGAGTATTATTTAATATATATATTCTAGCATCCTTTGTTTCTTTGCTATATTTTTCATCATAATGCTCCAAATTTGTATCATATTTAATTACAGAGTACCATAATAGGATTTATAGATATAGAACGTCGCATTCCTTTCAATATAACTATTATGGGGTGTAAATAAATATGATTATTTGTTCGATATAAGTTTATAAATATTGAGCCACGTAGTGGTTATGGCGAGATATAATATTTATGACAATGTAGTATTATGGAACTAGTATATTACTCCCAATGAAACTCATTAAGTATATTATATATTATTAAGTATTTTTGATTTATGATTAGAAGTAGGTGCCCTTGAATTGCTTTTCTGGCATTCTGGCATTTACGAATATTTTAGTAACGGTCTGTTTTTCTTAAAATTTAGATGATGAATATAAAATAAGGCAAGAAATTTTACTTACCAATTTCAAAATATACAAAAAAAATTACCAAATCCGATTTTTAAGCTCCCTTTTCACATTACCACACGTTACATATCGGTTTGGCCATACCGGATTGGTGTTAATTCTCTTCCCCACAGGTCATAGTTTTCGTGGCATTTCGCTTATAGCAAGAGGATATCCCTCTTCAAAACTAAGTTAAATAGTTTTCATTCTAATTGGGATAGATAGAGATATAAATCGTATCCACATTTCACTTAAACTTTCTCGTAAATACAGAAATTTGACATAGGGTAAGCTTGGGGAGTTTGTATTTATGTCCCAGGGTCCTGAACCTTACATTTGAACTTTCCTGTGCTCTTATTACAGATATTTACAATGAAATGTATGCAACAATAAGATGGTAAAAGTGGATGACGAGTGAATGTTTCTGTATTACAGCACAATAATATATTCTGTGAAGGTCTGAGCAATGGTCGATATTGAGCTATATCATCATCATCATATTTGTGTATTATGACTTCTTTCACAGTTAATCTATTAATTTAAGCGTCTCGTTTGAGTTTGAGTCTCTGTTTTTACACAGTCATTTAAAACAAATTAAATTATAATTTTTAAATTAAAAATTTTAAGACATTTATATTTTTTCTCTTATTTACAATGTAGTTACTACACCTACCACTATATCTTTCCACGCCATGGGTTGACTGATAGAGAATGCCTTACGGCATTAAGTCTGCCCTTTGTATAACTTTTTAAGGTGTGACCAATAAAGTTTAAATGAATAAAAAAAGACATATTGTAGGCCGATTTTTTAAAACTTAAAATGAATGTCTTAACGTTTAAAGTGAATTAAAAAAGGAACTGAAATTTGTTTACGTAAGTGGCTACTTGAATATTTCAATGCTTGTTACTTAAAACCTTTTAAGAAAAAATAGCACCTTTTATAAATTTCTAAATGTCAACTTCTGAAAAAGTGTTAACGGTATACCACTTAACAGATGAGACAAATTAGAGCGCTTTGGATGATAACTTTTTTAATGAAAACACAATTGTGAATACAGAATTTCCTTTTTTTTTATATTTTTGCAAAAATATATTATTTTTGAGAAAAGATTGAGTTCCTAATAGAGTACCTGCACTGGGGTTCGAACTCGGTTAAAACGGAGCACTTATACACTTGCTATCACGGTTCATATCGATTTTAAATTATATTATTTAAAAGAATACATATCTATTTAAATATTTTCGATAACTAAAATACTTTGTAGCTTTTTTTGATATGTTTTCCACGACACCTAATCTTTTAGATAAAACGAGATTATGTTATTGTACGATATATTCAATTTAGCTTCCAATATATAAAAATAACTTCGTCGACAAAAATGTTGTCTGTTATTATTATTCATGATTAAAGAGTACAGAGATATACACAGAGAAAAAGTTTAAGTTAAAATTTAATTTTTTTTAAAGGTCTACAGAATTTTAGTATGATTTTGTAATTTAATTTTTAAGAAAAGCTTTTGTTTTTTATTTACCATTTGTTCTATAATAATACCAAAGAACTTTTTGAAGAGGTTAATTTATTAAAAATTTCGAACCAAATAACTGAAAAAAAAATACTAATAAAATTATTGAAATATAATAGCAATTAAAATTTGTATTATAGTAATTGAGCTATAATATTTTTAGCGTCAATTTAATAAAGACACTTGTTAAAGATTATGTAGTCCTCCATCAACTATATTGTTTTGAAGTAATAATGTCGAATTCCAAGAGGTGAGGTGAGTTTCTATAATATGATGAGACATTGTTTTAAATTCGTTAGGTTGTTGTATCTTGTCATGTAAATCTATGAGTATAATCCTGAATTTTTACGACGTAGTTAAACTTTTATCGATGTGCTACAATTTCCTTTTTTACGGTTTTAAATGAACAAAGTTACGACATTTCAGAAATGAAATTGCACTACCGTTTAGTCTAGTAGTGTTTCATAATTGTGTACTGTGGAACTGTGTTTACTGTATAACGCAAAAGTTTCCCGAGTCAATTATATAAGTTTTGAACGAAAATTAAGTTATGACATTTTGTTATTTGTGTATGTATTAAATATATTTTCCAATAAGCTCTGTATGTAGTTTAATCCTTTCATCTATCTTATATGTTACATTGAGTAAGGTGATGAGGAGTGTGTACCTTTTTTTACACAAATAGTAAACACAACAAATAGTAAAGTCACTTAAATATATTCTGAGTAGTTGATAGCATCTAATAAAATTAAATACAGGCCATCCGTTGAAATAAAACACCATGATATTACACGTTTGAATAACGCGTTCTGCCTGCCAAAAGTTTAGACCACGACAATTATAAAGATGAACGGATAAGAGTTAATGTGAGTGCCTTAACGTTTCTTTCCCGAGAAAGAGGCATCTCATAAAATGTATCTACCATATAATTCTGGTTAGTATTGATAAAGAACAACCAGATGAACTACGTTTCTCCAATTGTGCCGAGGACGTGTGCTCCAGAGTTGGCACTGGTTCTTACACGTCTTTTTCTTTGAGCTTTGGTGATCCCGATCCCTAAAAAATCACTCAGATCCATCCAACTACAGGCCTATTACTATTACGCACTTGTTCTCGAAAATAATGGTATCAATTGTAAACTGTCAGCTCATGAGTTATCTAGAAGAACACAAGCTGAATAGTGACCGCCATTACGGTTTTCGTCGGGGTCGCTCACCTGGTCTACTTAACTCATCGATGGGCGCAGGCAGTCTAGTCCAAGGGAGATCCCTTGGCGGTTAGTCTAGTAAATTTAGGTGTTTATGAGCTGCAATCATCACTAACCGTCTGGAATGGTGCGCTCTCTTTTAAGCTTTACTTATAAATAAAATCTCTTATAATTGGGACTTTCATGATCCGAATAATTATATTTAACAAATAAATCCCCTAGTAAATAATTCGAATAACAATTTCTGATCTAATTTAAAATTATTATTTAATTATTATGATACATATATAGTCATTCTATATATAACAAATTATAATGAAACTGTTATTATATAAACGTGGTAGAAGACGGTAACAATTTTAATTTAATAGCTAGTACGATGTTGACTTCACTACCTTTGATTAATTAACACATATTCATAAGTTATACGTGTTTGTTGCCTTCTCAATAAAGGTTATTAAGTGCCGTGTCACACTTAAAATATATAACTGGATATTTATGAACAAGATTTTTAGTAAATGAACGAATGTAGTTGATAAATTCGAGTGTGTTTGTTGGTTTTATCGCTGTCTTATGACAAAACATAGTAAATAATAGACATGAACATTCCTTATTTCGTGATTTCCTGAAGCTATTTTTAATGTAAAGTATATCCGATAACATTTGAAAAAGGTTCTATTGGTATGATTAATTGCTGAATTACTATGTTTACTATAATACACAGACAAATCCCCAAAATCCAACAATTCATGTGTTTTTTCGTACCCAAACCCTAGGTTTCAGCTTTAAGCATGGAATAATATTAACATTTTTTTTATGTGAAACTAGATTTGACCACAGTAAATTCATTTTAAAGTGTCATTAGTATCACTAAAAACTCTTTTAAATATGTATAGATTACTAATTATGCCTTCAACCGATACTTCAGCTGGATTTGCTGGTACAGCGTATTTCTTAATTTCATAAAAGTACCAATTTCTACATTACTGCACCAATTTCTACATAGGTACATACATACTACCTGGAACACTAGTACATCATTTTGCCCTAAAAATGTATAAATTTAATGTTATGCTTCTTAGTTTCGTAAATAACAAAAGCTCCATACAAACTTTCACCCCGTATCTTACCAAGTTGACTGTGGAAGTAGTAAATATCCTTACTTAGTAGATGTTTATGTTACGAAAGGAAACTACTGCCCAAAAGTCGTGTTCCTAGCTGCAGTAGCTTAGGGTTGCGATGATGAATCAGTCAGTTAGTCAGTTAAGACGCTTTTCTTTATATTTATTGTTAAATGTTTATGTATTCGTTAAACAATTTTTACAAATAATAGTACATCATTTTTTCACAATAAATAAAACTATTTGATTTGTTTTTATTATACAGATTTATAGTTCCAAAAATTTTATAATGAGTTTTTTTACATCATTGAAATGTTTATATAATTATTATAAATACTCAAGATGTTTATTTGGGTTAATTTATTCTTTTTACATCATAAATTTCATTAAATTTCTCAAATTTGTCCTCAATTGTTTTTATTTGAAACTGCAATTGAAATTAGGTGAAACATTTATCTTACCCAAGAAAGAGGGAATTCAAAAAGAGCCAAATTAGACAGTTACGAAATATGCAGCTCTGCTGTTTGTGCTAGAATTTCACTTGGGAATCATTTAAAGTGTTGCATTTAGTAGGATAATCTTATGAATTCCTTTGTTACAATTTTAAAAACCTTGTCAGCATTTCTCTTGTTTTAACAAGATCACAATTGCTCTTTTTATAGTCTTTAAGCCAGTATATATCCACAATTGACACTATTGTGGCGATGCAGACAACGTACTTGATACTAATAATTGAACATACGCATCGAAGATACGGATCTCCCTCCTTTTTTTGAAATCAGTTAAAAACACAGTAATGTACCGATCAAGGTATTTTGACATCATATTTTAATCACATTTTTTTAAAAGTTATTTTAATAATTTATAATAAATATGCATTAAAAATCAAAGGGAATTTATATCCATTTTAAGTTTTATTCATATTTGAGGACAGAACGTGGCAAAAAATATGTCAGTGTGTGTAATTCTATAAAATATTTGTGTGTACTTTATAATATTTTTCGTACTTTTTTGAACAATTACTACTGAAATTAAAAATATAGTAAATATACTATGATTGATAAAGTTTCTATGAAATCTATTTACTTTTATTGAAAATGTTTTTAATTATCATTCCACAGCCGCGGTAATATAGTACCTTTATTATCACCGTTCTGGAATGGTTTTCAACTTTGTTAAAATTTTGTAAAGTTTGTAATAATTAACCAGAAAGTTGGAATAGAATAAACACTAGAATAAAAAATCCTTGTAGTTTGATCTACTCGTCACTCGTGCATCGTAAAATAGGTATATCTAGATAAATTTTACGTCTACGCTTTCGTGTCAAATTCGTCATTAATTATTAGTTTTATGATAAATATATAGCTTAGCTTAGCTACAGCTTTTGCTCACAAGGTTGCTTGCCATCGAACATCTTTAGTTTATAAATAATCCTTTTTAGATACCTTATCCCAAACAATCCGAACTAAGAAGTATCATTTTGAACTGTATAGCTGAATTGATATTACATGTATTGGAATACTAAATACATGTATATTCAAGTACTCAAATCTTTATGAAATTTACTTCGTAATTAAAATCTCAACGCTTATATTAAAAAGTATCTCAGTGAAGGTGCAACACAAGTTTTGCTTTATATATTTTCTTTTAGAATCATTAATGAAATACATGATTTAAGTTATTCACAAATACATAACTATAATCAAATTAAACCATTACGTGTAGTTCCAGATATAACTACCGACAAAAAATTATCTGCTTTAATCCAAAGAATACCAACGACTAGTATTCGCCTCGATCAGTGTGTTTTTCATGTACTCCGTGCACTTTGCTCCAGAAATGGTGTAATTACGTAAAATACTTGAGAGTGCATTTCTACACAGTACAAGTCATTACTTATCCTTTCGACGTCTATAATCTTTACAGTTTTAAATGTCTACAGGCTATGCGTAGTTATTGCGTCATACACAGAATTCTATGTGTACGACGTAACTATGTGTATTACTGCCTGCGTTTGTGATTTTATATAACTTTTTTATATATATATAGCTCAATAGGCAGATCTTTAAATCTATGAGGCAAAATTTGCGCATGTTCAATACGACGCAGAAGCGCGCAAAGAGCGGAACCAGGCTCCTAGTTCTTTGCCAGAGATGTGTCTATCAACGGACTAAATTGAACACTGAGACCGTATCCACCGTTTCAGCTTGACCAGAGATTTTAAGTGATATTTTATTACATTAAGAGTAACAAACAAGTGCACAGTTCACCTGACAGCAAGTGATTCCTGTGGCCTTTGAAATCTACATTCATCCTTGACAAGGAATCATAATGCAATGTCTCGTCACCAGTAATAAGGTTCTATGGAACACTACACTCACCAGACGAAATGCAGCAGCGGCATGCTGCTATATTACGCTGGTGTTCTGTGAAAGCGCGGCCCTACCCCGAACAAGGTGATCCATTAATTCTGCAGCATTGAAAGTTCGACACTGTATATATATCCCGGAAGTAAGTCTGTGCGAGATTAGGGTTTTTTTTTTTTTTTTTCTTTTTTCTTCGGGCTGATGGCCGCTGTTAGCCCCAGGGCTTTTACAGTTTCACCGGGTTGAGAGGTGACCGAGCGCTTATGGCTCTCAGTCGAGACCTCTATGGAGATTTGGGTGGTTTGGAATAACAGCAGAGGTTTTGAAAGTGGATGGACGACCCATGCTTCCGTTTAATTTCATTCTTCACGACAAAAGTGTGGTGGTACTGTTCTTCAAGAAAAGCGATAATCGTGTCACGTCTCTCTTCAAAATTTGACGATCTCCAGTCCTCCGAACAAGCCGGTTCCGAAAAGGCTACCATAGCTCATATCACACTATTTAGAAAAATATACAGAAGATGGAGGAGTAAAATCAGTATCTGTGCTCACGTATGTGAACTATTAGAAAACCTTTGATTCCGCGAAGTTTGGACAGTGCATCAGTTCTTACAGCGGTGTCAAATTGACTGACTGTAATGTTAAGGTGCTGTGGTGTATGAACTCCAACGCTAAGATGTCTGTACGAGAGTGCAGCAGTATGAAACCTATCCAATTTCAGGAAGTTGTTAGACAGGGTGATGTTATATCCCCAAAATTCTTCACCACGGCATTGGAAGATGCTTTCAAGCTGTTGGATTTGAAAGCATACGGTATTTACGACAATGGCGAAGACAAGTCAGACGTCAGTACGACAACAGAAAGTCATCGTGGTAGAGTCGCTGAGTACTATGCTCAATGACTTCAGTAATGTCTTCTAACGGATAGATCTTAAGATGAAGAAGGACAACCCAAATATCATATCTAATGTCCATGGCACACCTATACTGGTTGTTGATAGGAGCACTGTGCTCAAAGTTGTTGGCAAGTATATTTATATTTAATAGTCTGGTTAGGTAGGTTCCACTTCAATGCAGATATCAATCGACGTATCCAACTCAGATGGGCAGCGTTCAGGAAACTGCAACACATCTTTTCGTCTAACATCCCCCAATGTCTAATTACAAAAAGTCTTTAACAAGTGCGTGTTTCCAGTGATGACTTATGGTATAGAGACTGATCCTTCTCTGGCCGTATAAGAAAGCTCAGAATCACTCAGCGAGATATGAAGCGGGCTATGCTCAGTGTTTCTCTGCGTAACGGAATACATAACGTATACATCTACAGTAGCATGAGGGTGATATCACAAAACATTAGCAAGTTGAAGTGGCAATGAGCTGGCCATATACTAGCTCGATATACTAACCGATAACCGATGGGGAAGAAAAGTTTTCGAGTGGCAACCTCGTATTGACCATCGAAGTGTACGATTTTAAGTGAAATTCGTGCAATTTTGCAATCGTAGCCAAAGACTTGAGACACGGTGCATCGCCTTGGTGAAAGATCACTTTCTTTCTTCGCATATGGGGCCGTTCAATCGAAATTTCCTCGTTCTAACGTTCCAGTGGCGATCGCTGTTGATTGTCTTACCGTTTACAATGTAGTTGACAAACAAAATAACGTTCGAATTCCAAAATACAGGTGCCATAACTTTGCCAGCACTCTGTTGTGCTTTTGGCCACTTTGGTCGAGTTTCAACAGCTGGTGTCCACTCAGCTGACTGCAGATTTGACTCTGGCGTAATGCTGGGTCGAAGTTTCGTCTATCGGCATGTACAAATAATCTTTTTTATTTCATCGTAACAGCTTCAACAGTGTTCGGAAATATGAACTCTTTATTTTTGGCCCACTGGTAGCACACGCGGCACCCACTTCGAAAACAACATTCTCATAGATACATTACATTAAGTTACATTACAGCTACTTTCTGAAGGTATTATAAGTATTTACCAAAATAAATATTAAATCTGTGTTTGTGACGTCATCTGTGTGTCAGGCTGGGAGTTTATCAGCCGATGTAATATTTATAAAAAAATTTAAAGAATTTTGCATAAGCATACTTTACATGCTTTACATACACAATAGATAACATTGAATAGAATTACGAGATTGAGATCAATTTTCTTCAAATATTTGTTACAATATTTGCACCTATTCCTTAATAGTAATAAGCTTTGTGACAGACACGTGTATAATTGATTGTACTATCTGTCTCAACGAAAATCTATAAAAAGGTACTAAAGTTTCACCAGTTGCTTTTCGACTCTAAATGAAGAGCAGTTTTCTGAATAGCTTTATTTTATGAGATGTCCCAAAGCTATCAAGTTTTATGTCAATCTAATAAAATATACCTTCTAAAGGCCTTTAAGTTATATTCTTTAGGAGATAGCGCAGACAATTAAGTTGTTCTATTTAAAAAAACGACTTTCTCAATATGATACGTCTGTATGTCGTCTACGCATAACACAATTCACATTCATAGTAAATATTAGAGGGAGGTATTATCAATACATGAAACTTAAAACACAACCATACTGGTTAGCAGTTGTTTATCCATATGTTTTGATAACAATTAAACTTAATAAAGCTTAGTTGTAAGATATAGAAATCATTACAAAAATAATTATCTAATATTAATGTTTTCTTAATTATATTTATACCTTATATATAATTATTTGAGGCCACGTGGTGTAGTGGTTAGAGAACCTAACTATTGAGTCGAGGAATAATATTTGTGTATCACTTATGAACCTTCCTCAAACCTTATTGTACATGCATAGGAATACGGAAGAAGACTAGTGAGTGCCTCTGTCTTTGCGTAAATACTTACGGCACTATAAAATATTCTGCGCAAATAATGTCATCTATAGTCGACGCATTATGAACTGAGGCTTCGGTTCATAAATCATATTTATCTGTCTGTCTCGCTCGCACTTTCAGGTCATATAGAGAGATGTAGTGATGTGCGTAAGAATTGTAGAGGTGCATATCGATAACGGGATAGGTACGATCGATATGCTAAATTATGTTAAGTATTAATAGGTATAATTTTTAGCTATCTGAAAATAAAAGTTTTTAATTTGTAAGATAAAATGTTTGTTTCGACGTAATCATAAAGAAACTGTATAGATCGTAATATGCCCCGGAAAAGGGCCGTTTTTATCTTTTCTAGGGATGACGCAACGACCCCGCGTGCGCAGGTAGTTAAGTATCGATAACAGATTGCATTGCGTGCACATTCCTACTGTCAGTGACATTTATGGCCTGACGACTCAGTTTAAAATGCGACTATAGTAATAACCAGAAAACATCTTCATTATCATAGTTATTTAAATGATATGGTGAATGTTATTCCATGTCCAACATGATAGCCGATTTTCATTACCATCTTCGTCTTTAGTGTATTTTTTTACTTTAAAATAGCACTTCAACGAAGGGCTCTTTAGGTTTCACATTTTACTACATTGATAGAGTAATTTAAAAAAGAGATCAACTTATAAGAGTGATTGTTTAAATATTATAGCGAATATTAACATAAAGTCTATTTTTAGTTTATCATCGATCCTTTCTTTGAAGTATCAAAAGCATGTTTTAACTGCGAATAAAAGCATTTGTTAAAACGTTAATAGTATCTCCTATCTATCGCTCTAAATGGATTAACTTACACTAACTTACAACTACTAACTACTTAACTTCATATTTATAGAAAATGGATCTTCATCTCCTACAGCTATAAACTACTTAACTACATATTTATAGAAAATGGATCTTCATCTCCTACAGCTATAAACTACTTAACTACATATTTATAGAAAATGGATCTTCATCTCCTACAACTACTAACTACTTAACTACATATTTATAGAAAATGGATCTTCATCTCCTACAACTACTAACTACTTAACTACAGATTTATAGAAAATGGATCTTCATCTCCATCTTACTCCATTCTGTTATCAATTGTGTTTAAAAGCTATAAATCAGAGCTATAAAACATACTATAATTATATTTAATAAATCAAAATATTCTACTTGGCAGGTCTAATGATAATAAGCTGTGATATAATTGTTTGTTCTTCTACAACATACCAAATGATGTAAACAATATGTTCACTGCAGGCTTAATGTACTGTAGGTATTAGTTACACATTTCATTATCACTACAAGGCTACTATTTAATTGCAAACGATTATCGACAGAGAGAAATTAGCCAAAATTTTCACTCAATAGTTTTTTTTGATTTTCGCTGTGGCTTAAGTCAACAAGACAGTTGCCAGAGACCTCAATTGGCACTTGGTGATGAAATCCCATGTCGTAGCTTTGTGTGTTCGTGGTTCGGAGACTTTAGACGTGGACATGACCAACTCCATAACGATGTAAGAGAAGGTCGGCCGGCCACTGCCGTTACAGAATAAAATATTGATACGGTAAGTCAACTGATTGAAACTGGCAAAAAATACACGTCAGCAAATTCGTCCTGTATTAGGCATTGGAATATGCAAACATTTCGGATGTGCATCTGAAGCTTTGGAAGCTTTGCAATTGAAAATAAATAATTTAACGGTAGACCAGAAATATGTCGTACGTGTCGAGAGGTCGTTAGCCTATAAAACCTAAAATTATAAAAAAAGTGGAATGGAGGACTGTCGTTGGCTGTCTATAATGTCGTGATAAGTGACGCAACTTGGAAGTACTGCTTAGAACCGATACGAAAAAGCCAGTCTGCAAAATGGATCTTTGCTTATAAAGACTTATTTGCTAGAAAGTTAAGAAAAGTCGGAGCCCTGGCGATGGTTGTTTTTTTTTCGGCAAATAAGGAGATTACTTTTCAATGTTGCTTGGCAACAAAGGACAGTGACTGCAGATTGCACCGTCAACAATTGCTTGCCCAGAGTGTTAGATAAGTTTGTTCACGATAGCGCGTCCGCACATTCAGCTAAGATAATTAATGCGTATTTAAATAAAAAACTAATGACGCATCTGCTATACAGGTCGGATTTCTCACCTTGAGACATCTTTGTTTCCGAAAAGTAAAGATAAGCTTAGGTTTACGATTTACACGCCCGGAAGCGACAGTGAAAGCGTTCCACGAAGCACTGAAGATTGGATCCACTGATTCAAATTATGGCTCAAAAAATGTCTAATTAGTGAGGACATATACTTCTAAGACCGATAAATGAATCGTAAATATAATATAAGGTCTTATTTATATAACTCATATGGGACTTGTGCTGTTGTGCTGTGCTATTGCTATGCTGGTATGCTCTCTTGTAAACGGCGGGTTGAACATGGTATTACTGGCAGTTGCAATGGATGTCGTTTTTAATAATATGTGACAAACAAGCACAGTTCACCTGATGGTATGTGATCACAACATCCAGCAAGCAGCCCATAACATCCATCCTCAAGAGAGATTCAAGATGTACGTACATTGACATCCCTGTGGATTGAGGTGAACTAATTCCTTTCCTGTATTTGGGTTTCTGGACTACTCTTTCACGCTGGTATGATGTAGGCGGTCCCTCCCAGGTCGAGCCATTCATGTTGTAGTTAGTAAATAAATACACGTATTCAATTATTCTTTTTATTTTGTTTATACAGTAATTCTGGTAAAGATGATTTATACATTTAATTCATCAATCTTACCATATATTTGTTTTAAACTAAACCATATTATTAACAAAACTATATTACAAAGTAAACTGGGGCACTGTAACATCTGTGTATAGCTAGCCCACAAGTTGCACACGTATAGCAAGGTACAGTACGCTCGGAAGAGCGTAATTTTCTCTTCATCCGTGCATTGATAAAACCTGTGGGGCGATATTTTCGCTCTTAGTGACGAAGCACTCCGTTCCCTATCGATTTCAGCTTGATTATTTAACTCAACCGAGACTCAAAAATGATTCATCCTGCCTTTTAGAAAGAGTAACTTAGTAACAAATTGAAATTTAACTTAATTGTTTTATCATACTATTGAAGTTGGTATAGCAAAATAATAATTTTATTGCTTTGAGACTTCGTGGGGTTAAATTGGACTAGACATCGTCGGCCTGATTTGACACTATGTTTAACAAAATCTTGACCTAAGACATAAGTTGGTTCTGGAATTTATTGACGCTTTCACGAGAAATATTAGTGCGGTCAGTGTATAACGCATCCCCTATGCTCATTCGTATAGCAAGGATTGTTATTAATTTGCAACATGTTTGCTTTCGGGAACACCAGCATACACTGGTTTGGAGCTGTAGCTTCAACTACGACCTTGGTGCTATGGCTTGTGAGAAAACTGACCTACTTGCATAATTTTTCGGGAAGCCCATAGGAAGTAAGCTTCGAATGAAGCTCTTTGTGCTAAAACCGATCGAAGGCCTTCACTACATCAAAACCAACCGCTGAGGGTTGGTCTCGACTGCCTGACCTCATGGATGAGTCAAGTAGACCAGAATGTCACCAGCTGAGTGAACCCGGGAAGAGAGGTACGAGGTGATACCTCAGAGAAAATATCTGCGTTTCGGTGAGAAAAGCAAGGCTAGCTTCGCAATCGCAAGATGGTAGTGGAAGATGGTAGTGGATGGAGTGGATGGTAGTTAAGTGTTTCATATTTGAATGCACTAATAATGTTTAATGTAATTCAATTTAAATATAAAATTGACATTAGTTTACTTTTCTCTACATTGTTTGTCTTGTATACACCGTGTATTTTACGTACTTTGCCATTCAGTCCGGAAAGTTTTGGTTATTATGTTTAAACACATGCCATTTGTTTACTACAATACTCGTGTTAAAGTTGTTTGTTATTCTAACATTAACCTGCAATTCAAACTTTATGGTAAGCGGCATGCCAACTCTATATAATGAATATAAACTGTTACATGAATTTTGTTGTAAATGTAGGTTATTGATATTTTTCAAAATGATGTCTGTCCTAGTGGGTTGAGTTTAGAAGACAATATTACTTTTTGAGGCAATAATTGCAGTTCAGATTTTAGAAAAATAACAAAGTTATTACTTGCGAAGTACTTGCCTTACATCGAACATTGTTTCATGCCCACGAAAAGGTACCTTTCCTAAAGATTTATAAAAATATAGTAACAGAGTTAAACAAATTCGGAGTGTATTTAGCGATACTATTTGGGCTGTAACATTTTCTGATACTGATGTAATAGTCATATTTATATTAAAACGAGAAATCGAAAGTTGTCGTAGCTTTTGTTAGTATTTATAATAAGAGGAGAGGATATCAAACTTATATATCATTCGAATGGTCAAGCACTATTAAGTGCACAAAAAAAATATGCGTATGAGTTACCGACAAAGTAGGTTAATACTAGTTTATTCAAAATGACCATAATTGCTATTTTAATTCATATCCAAAATTGCCCTCTTTTTTATTATTTATCTATGTAACACCAATAATTATATTATTTTTTGCTGTAACTCTATGGTTGCAGACTTTTCCTCAGAGATGGATAAAAGCCTAAATGAAGTGCAGTTCGTATATATATCAAGATTTTGTGTTATATAACTCGATCGGTTTAACCGAGAAGGACCACGCCCTCCTAGAATATCATCGTATAATAGTAGCATAACGCTGTCATTTCGTATGGTAAGTGTAGTGTTGGGTAGTATATGTTGTCCCCGGATCCCTATGTTCTAGGGTTTAATAAGGGCTGAATGGGGGTAGAAAATTTGATATGGGTAGAAAAACCAGGTAAAGCATCGTATCAAAAGGCATGATATTTTTAATCTAAACGTATTTAAAATATTTTTTTATAAAGAGTTAAACCGAATTTACCGTGAGCAAAACTGTGGGAAAACAGATATTATATAAAATTCGTTTTATCACAATACATGTGTTATAACGTTGAAACTCTAGGAAATAAACGAAAAAGAAGACCATTAAAGTAAGCACTCCAAATAACAACGCAGTAATGACGCGAACTCTCCTCAAAATATACGTAAAGCTTCCTTGAGTTTTTTTACATAACAGAAAAATATATTGACAGGTACTACTTGATATGAAATAAATTCAACAGAATTTAATGTAAAAATGAAATAATTACCTAAATTATATATAATACAATATGATGCAGGAAACAAATTAAAAAAAAGTATAGGTAATGTATATGTAAATATAAATTTACGTCATGAATTATTTTATTCCTAGAGTCAGAAACGATCACACAGTTCACTTACATCTATTATCAGATAAGATTCACTATGCACATGCGTTTAACTCTGAGGGCTCAGATAGAATGCCTCATCAATTTTGGGTTATAATTTGGCCTCCGTTTCCCTTCACAGACCATACGTAACATAAACTGAAATACTGCTATAGCACACATGCTTTTCACAAACATAAATTATTAGTGTAACTAACAAAATGTATATCACACACGTTGCATTAATGCACACAAGACCTCTATCGCAGATAGCTCATTAAAATAACACGGTGGTTGTGCATATACTCTTTGTTCTCTTGGATCGTCATCATGTGAACAATCGTTTGTTAGTTGATTCTTATATGTTTATTTTATTTATTCACATCCCTATTCACAAACGAAAATACTTACGCTAGGCAAAGAAAAATATTTCTCAATATATTTTCCATAATCAGTCGTCTAATATACAAACAACACTCGAGCGCATCATTAATGTGTGAATTTGCTGTTTGGAATGTTGACATTGATAGTTCTGTGATTCATTCTCTTTATTTTACAACTATTTACATGTTTTATTACAATTGCAGTAGACAGATATAGGTAGTAGTGATGGCATCTTGACGACTTTTTGCGAACTTTAAATTCCATTTAGGAAAATATTTTTTTCTACCCGAAGTACGTTATATTATTTATTATTAGGTTAGTAGTATGTTATATTATTTGTTATTTGTTGGTAGTAGCGTCAGCAGATTATGTATATATTTACTTTTAGATATGTTTGTATTTACAATATGTATATATTTTTGTTTTATAGTTTATGTAAATGCATATATATATAAATATCTATTATTTTATTTAGTATTATAAGTTCCTAAGATAATATATAATGATATGTATATATAATTGTATAAGTATTTAGATGTACTGTATGTTTCTTTTTTCTTTATTATTATTCTTCTGTCCCTACCTTGATTTCTCTGAACTAACTTGGGAGGGCCAAGGTTGACTGGTAGATAATGCCTTAGGCATTAAGTCCGCCTTTGTGCATATGTTAGTTGTACAAAAGTTTATAAATAAATAAAAATTAAAATACATATAGCGACTACTGTCGAAAAACATATATATAAGGCTTCGATTTAATTTTCACTGTATGCGTTATAAGAAATCTTAAATCGTAATCTATTTAGGTTAAGAGATTAAAACACCAAATTCTTATAAAGTAAAGTAGCGTGAATAAATTAAATCTGATCCGTTTTATCTTTCAATAATGTTACTGTCCTAAAGTGATCACCGGTTACTTTTCCTGTTTTTAACTTTTATGTTTAGCACAAAACAATTACATAACTTTTGCACAATATTAGGTATCAAAAATCGTAATTTTATTTAAGACTCACGCCTAACGAGGTTATAGAACCTTTATTAAATTTTCTTTCATAAATTTAATAAAGTTTTATAGGATTCTAAATCGATTCCTTTAAGTTACGGAATATTTTAGGAAAAATACTAAGAGCATAAATATATATTCTGGCATTTCACAATACTAGGATCACTTAATTTTTAATTGAAACATTAATTAGTAGTATGTGAAATTTCCAAAATTTTTATAAAACTTTACTTTGATGTAGAGTCCGTCCTACCTAAACACTTGGCTTTTATAAAAGTTCTGATAATCTGCTCAACTCTCTTGGCAGTTTTCAGTACGCACTATTTGTACAGTAAATCAATAATAGCAAGGCTTTGCTTTATTTTCGTGAATATTGCGGGACTTAATCACGTATCATATTTTAAAAAAGATATATATATATATATATATATATATATATGTTTATAAAGCAAAGCCTTACTTATTGATTTACTATTGACATTAAAAAATATATTTTATACACAACACGTTTAAAAATGTTACATACAATCCTCCTGAAATACCGATTAAGATGTGTTAAGTACTTTTTGAGATTAGCATAAAGGATATATGTTTATATTTTGTAATGATTATTTTATTCGTCTTTTAAATCGCTAACGGTATAAAATTGGCAGTTTCTAAAGCTAAATAAAGTTACAGTTTGTATCGTTGCTGACTTAGATGGAGATAAACAGATTCTTTAACATTGAAAGGAAATAGAATCTAAAATATCGTACGCTACAAATTGCCAGCTCATCGTATATTCTGCTTGCGACGAAATCGCTATTTCTCTTCAGACATCTCCAAATGCCGCTGATAAATGTACGTAATGCTAACGTATATAATTGCGCTAAATTTATTTCTATAATTATGGATGAAACTATTAGTGTAAAGTATTTTTTTTTAATATTCGGCGTGACAAACGAACACACAGTTCACCTTATAGTAAATGATAACTAGAGGTCTAGATATCGTCATCTGAATTTTATATATTATTATTATTTTATATATTTTATGTACATCTTGAATTTTTGAACAGAGAGTGAATGCTTCTTTACTTGTTATTGGGTTCCCGGAGTCCTACACTCACCATTCGAAACACAGCGGCATTATGCTGCTTTACTGCGCAAACGAGGTTCGTCCTCGCAAGCTACAATGTAGCTTTACCATTGTAAAATTACCAATAATTTAAATATTAGAAAGGAAATTAATCCTTACAGTGGTGATTTTCCATAATAATCGATATATACGAGTATATGTAACAAATATCATCTCGTTAAATTTAGCTCAGCAAACTCTTACTAATACTTGCTAGAATACTAAACCTAAAAATTGGAAAAGGTAAATTTACATAATACACTCTTCTTCTGTTTCTATCTTTAAGGCTAAACTTTCGTTTTGACATAAACGCCTCTAAATGAGTATCTAGCAAGATTTTATCTCCTTGCGACGCGATCGTAAACACAACCCATATACATGTATGTATTTCCTCCAAAAGAACATTGTTCTTTATTCAGTGAGTGAAGATGAGGTTATTAGTGTATAAGATTAAAGAGAATATATTCTCTTGTAAAATTAATCAATTAAAATACAACAATATCCTACTGAACTTTACAGGCCGATAAAATTTAAATTAAGGGGTTATGCAGTTATCATTGCACGAACCACAATGAGCATACATTATTCCGGCCTCAGTAAAGCGTCTGCACTGAGTTGTTGTCTGTTTAAATTTGCATAATTATTTCAACGCGAATGATTTCGCATGTACATACGTGCATTAATATTTATTTTAACAGATTTGATTGAACGTCGTGATTTTAAAATATGGCAACTTACAATTTTTATTTTTGTAATACGAAATACTAATAATAAATGAAAATTAAAACAGCATTGCATCTAAGTATTGCACTTTGATTGCACTAGAGTTATTAAATGTATGTGTCTATGTTGTAGTTGTTATTGAACGTGTCTTTAAGTTGTATGCTCACTTCTTTAAAATTGCTTAACTAGTAATTGCTACGACATTACAACGTCCACTAAATAGTAAACTGTTACAGATTTTATAGATTTTTTGGTCAATTGATTTTTTTATAAAACAATTATCTGATATATTTTAATATATGTTTTCCTAGCTTTAACCTAATGCTCCCCTTCTTTGGCTATAGGAATAAATAATACATAACAGAGTAGTAATTTAGGAGACCACTGTTAATAATGTTAAGACTTTTCTTAAGGCGCCAAGATCTTTACTATCAAAGAAAATCTACACGGAATTTAGGCATAAGACATATACTAACATGCGACTTAGAGTTGCGCATCTGATAAGCACGATTTTATGATTGGCATCCTCGCTACCTATTATTTTTGCTCCTACAATTTGTTAATAGTAATATGAAATTGAGCCTAAGAGAGAACTTCAAGCTTTTAAAAAATGGAAGGACTGTGGGGATAATAGGGAACCGAGAGATAATAATATTTATGGTCGTTTCCTGGTATTTCAGAATGTTGGCCACCATTTACATTCCATAAGTTGTAATCGTTGTAGATGCCTACAGGATCTAAAGTGCTCTATTTTGTATCGATTGTTGTGCCTTCTGTGTCGTTGTGTTTTCAAAGCAAATACTGTACGTTGTACCTCTATCAAAATACAAGAATTCTTTTGTGAATGCTTATAACAATAATCTCGAACCCCAGGTGAACTTACTCGTTTTTTATGTATGTACATTTTAGTGACTGCTAATAAGAGGACCGTACACATCATACAGATTTAAAACAATAGAAAATACAGATAAGTAAAAAACAATAGCTTGTAGGCAAGTTTCAAGCCGGAAACAATTGTTCGTGAAAACTTTCGGAAACAAAACCATCCGTCTAACATACTACTACGCTTCGGTTGCTTTTGTTCGTATTGTATTATTTTCCCCATGTATGTATTCGTGACCTCATAGAAAAAACAAACACCCTATCCCTGCGTGGTTATATTTGTGTAAGAATCACTCCTGATTATTTCTTTCACGAGGACACGATTTATTATTGATTTCTCTTAAACGTTTGATCTTGGTTGTGGGTTGGATTTGTGTTATAATATACTTCATTACTTTATAAAAATATATATTAATAAGTGACAGGCGAGGATATACTTATCATAAATTAGACTATAACTTCTTTTATACTTCCAAAGAAAATAAAATTAAGATATGTCCAATCCGCCAAATCTTACTATGCTGTTACACTGGGCATACCGGCATCTTATAGCGACATTCTTAACTTTTTGTAACGTCAACAATCATTTATGTCACTCAAATTGTCACGTAAAATCTATCGATACCTAAATAATTCTAATATATTTAGCTGTGTCCAAGCTACTAGGGAATAAAACATAAGCCTTTTTCGCAGACCAGTAAGAACATAAAATGGGGTTTTTAGTTTAGTTACGGATTTAAGAGTCATAATAAATAAAAAGTTTTGGGCTAATAGGTTGACTCTCTTGACTATGGATGGTAGTTTTTTATGTATGGTAATCCATAAAGGTTCTTCCATAAAGGTTTTGACAAAATGTGTTATTTATATTTAACAGGTGTTGTATTAACAGTTTACTTAATACTTAATATTTTACTGATTCTAAAAGTTATACGAAAATTTTCAAAGAAAAGAAAATGTTGCCTGAACCTACATTGTACCTACTATGGCCGATATAAAATGTTTTTCTGATCACAGACAGTGCACACATTATCTTCTCTAAAATAAAAACCTAAACCCAGCTCTATAGACTAACAAGCAAGTCCTCAAGACCACACGATCGTCACAGCTCATAGACAGAAAGTAAATGTACCAGATAATAACATAATTAAATTACATTTGTTAACTTCATTATTGAGTCTTAATTACTTTCATTAAGCCTTCCAATTACATCAAGCACGAACTCAATAACGCTACAGGGGACGTAATATTACACCTCATTGTTTTCAGTTACATGGTACGAATCATGAGCGTTCGCAACATTTCTTTATATGGACTGTTTAATGTTTATTAAAACATCTAATATCATTTTAACTGTAGGAAGCATACCTAAGTGAATATCTTAGGTGGCCGTCATCGGCGCATATCCAACGATGAACTCCTAAATCAGCAGTCACACGGCAATTGTGTAATCAGCGTGTCTCTAAGAATCAGTGTACAGAAAATAACCCAATACTTTTGTTTCGCAATACGAAACTCTTATTATGAAATGTAGCATAAGCCGTGTGGAAACTCAATCTGATTTTTACATCGAGTAGGTTCAGACCATTTAGTTGTAACTTAGTTTGTAATTTATATTTTACCCATTTATATATTAAATATAATACCTGTCATTATTTTTTTTTATTTCGGTCTATGGCCTATGCCCTTGCAATTACATGGTAAACATGGTATATAAATACTTATTTTATAATTTGAATAAATGATGAAAATAAAAACTTCGATTACATAATGTTTAAGATATTTATTATTTTAAGTCATAAAGATGTAATGTTTGGGAAATCCGAAGAGATTCTAAGATTCTTAGATTTATTACGAACTTTTCTATATTTGTGTAACACTATATAATACGATACTTGGTCTGGATGTGTCGTGCGCACCTTGTAACCATGATACTTGGTTCGGACGGCTACACATGTATTACGTCGGAATAAATAGCTTTATTTTGCAATTTACCTTGGCCATTCAATAAGCTTCGCAATAACAGCACTATGACATTTGCACAAATTTCACGAAAAAATATATATCTTAAAAATAATCTATCCATACTATATTTAAAGCATGTCAATATATATTATTAAATTATCTATATATTAATTAAAATCTCTAATCATAAAACCTTAACTATATAATTAAGTATAAGTGGTCAATTAAACTTCGATCTTTTTTTTTTAATATTTCATATTAATATATTCATTACATGCAATATAAATATATTTCATAACCATTTTGAGCCAGTTTGAGGGCACAGTATTCAAAGTCAATGATGAGCTTATTACTTCTTTTCCTTTAAATCAAGGAAAGATTCATTAATATCCGGATAAAAACGGGCTATCGTAACGTTTGGCAATGAATAAGGGATAATGTCCTGCAATGTTTACGGCTGTGGGCCTATAGAAAAAAATGAGGTTTCTTATTGTACCTCTGGGATTTTCTATTTTTTATAATTTAACTCTTCTTCTTCAAATTCCTCGTTCTCTTAATGCTTGAGAGCACGAACAGTCGGTCTCCATTGAGTGTCTCCACCGCCTTCTTTATCGTGTCAGACCATTTAGTCATCATTTACACGACCTCCCCTGAGCACGTGTAAATGATGACTAAATCCCATGATATCTACATGAATATACTAGATTTTAATATGTACATGCGTTGTTTTGTTGTCTGTTTATATTAGAAATATATTGAGGTATTCATGTGTTTGTTTTATACGAAAATGGTATATATATATATATATATATATATATATATATATATATATATATATATATGTTAAATAATAATGTACACCATATTATAAAACAACGATTTTAATAATTAGTTTTTGACTCCCTCTCCTTTATTGCTAATCCTTATAGGATCATCATATACAGAATATTTTATTTATACTATCTACGAGTATATAGCAGAGTGAACAACAAATTTTTATTCATCATTTTCTGTTTCTATTGGTTGCAAGTTGAATCTAGAAGAACGTTGCGGTTGAACTTCTGTAGGTTCATCGACCTCAGGAATACGATAGCCCATTAATGCGGCTCCATAGTTTCCTAATCCTGCATCGCAGAATACTATCTATAAATAAAACAACACGAGTATTGAAATTACATAAAAAAGTTAAGCAGAACTTACAAGTTATTTACTGTCAACTCTCAAATTCTATTATAAAATATAAATAAAACCTTTTTGGCGAATAAGTGTCGAGTCGTAATAGCTGTTTCTGTTTGATTAAATTTATTAACTCGGGACCATACTACTGGGATTATTAACTTATTCACCACGTGCTCTGTGAAACCAGAATGTCCGAGAAATATATATAGTAAAAATATATTATGCAGATGTGTGAACAGAAAAAACGTTAAACGCAGTGTAGTTCGTTGTTCCACTTCCACTAGATGTTACCTATGCAAAATTGTTATTGTCTTGTTTACGTCTAATAATTAGCTGATTTTCAAATAAATCAATTTTCAAATATAATTCGGTGCGTATCGTGTGATATCCTTGCTCGCACTTCAAAGACAGAAAAATACATCTATAATAGTACGAATATAATTTTAACAAATTGTGTACAATTAGTAGCAGTGTCAAAATTATTGAGGAAACACATGGGTTTGTGGTTTAACAACCTATTTTCATACATCTTTTTTTACTGGCTGTTCTCGGCGTTTAGGCTATTGAGGAAGTGGTATTATGCGAAAGTGCACAATCCTCTTTCTTATTTAAAAACATTTTATACGATTAGAATCAATACGCGAGATATTGTTTTTAAAATACCTGTTCGTCTATGAGATATCTTATATAATAAATCTCATTAAACTTGATGAATCCCAAACTCTCAGCTGTAACCTGACCGCGGAAAGTTGTAAAAATGCCCGCAACTGCTGGTATATTAGCACTACATGCAAGTGCGATAGCCGCTTTTATCATTTCTTTCGCAATACCTGATAATAACGCATGACTTACATAAGTAAATAATTGTTATAACATATAAAAGCAATAAGTAATTTGTTATTGAGAAAATATAAAAACTGCCATACCTCTATGTCGATACCTCGATTTTAAAGCGAGAATATAAAACTTCAAGTATCGCCTGACACCCATTTTTTCAAACAGGTTAACAGGTTTCTCGATATCATTGTAAAATGTCATGACTGTAGTATATAGAGGATTATGTGTAATTTTTACGCGACTAAATGTACGGGAAAATGCACCTGAGAAAGAATTATTAAGTAGGTTAATATTGTTTAAAATTTCAATATGATATAATGGTGCTTGTAATCTATAATATATAATAAAGAATATGTAATAATAATACATAATATTTATCAATGTTTTACGCTCTATAGTTATATAATCTCATATATTAATATGAGAATACATATAGGAATACAGTAAAAATGATGGCACAATACACTCACAAGTGTAAAATAAAATGCCAGGAATCACATAAGATCGGGTGAACTGTATGCTCGTTAGACACCCGTGATATAATAAAAAAGACATTACAGAAATTTCTTTACCAAACTGGACGGAAAGACAGAGAAAGGACAAATATTTATTTCAGTAAACTAATGGCATTTTAATGCATGTAAAAAAATAAATAAGATACTATAAACAGTTGGATTACATTGACACAAGTAGAAAACAAAATTCAATATTCTCTTACTTTTTTCTTGAATTCTCATAATAAGTACTCCGACTAATTGGTTTGTCCCTTCTTTAACCGCTGCTATGGACATTTTGTCCTTCATCCATATACGCAGATTGTAAACAAATTCATCGGTACCTTCAATGTCTTGTGTAATTTTAACAGAACGATATGTTATCTGGGAAAATATAGTATACGTATATTAAAATATCTAGTTATTAATTTCTGGATAACGTCGATAGCAACAGATAAATTGGTAGAACCACGCTTCAGCTCGTCTCTGGGTGCGTAATGTCTGGGTCGGGTATGACCAGTTAAGGACTGCCTTCATAGAATACTGGCGTAAAATAGTGGCAATATGCTGTTTTATTTCGTATGATTACTGCCACCTGTTGACATCCACAATCCGTCTTTAAGAAAGATGTAGGTTCCTTTCATGAAGGATCCTAGGCCGTATCGGTTCGGAAATACTGCTGGTGACAGCTGATTCCATAGAGTAGTTGTGCGTGGCGGGAAATGTCAAGTAAAGAGCACAATGGTAGATTGCCAACCATCGAGATGATGTGGATGAAATTTAATAAAATAAAGTCTGTCGTGGTGTACGATCTTTAAGCTCAGCGACTGGAATTAATCCTAATAAACCCGTAGAACACTCCCCATGGTAAATTCGGTAAAATATGCATAGAGATATTTGTTGAGAATAGGTGTAGGCTCCATAATGACATACGCAAGCTCCGTCTTTGCTCATGCCTTCCCGCGTCACATTCATCGACTTCAGGTAATACAAAACCGTTTCATGCGCAAGGCCACCGGTGCGCCGTGGTTCTTGCGTAACGAAAATCTACACATAGATCATGAGCTGCCGGCCACAGCTCAGTACCTGAATCAGGCTTCCCGCCGATATTTCTACTCTGCCGTCACACACTCTAACCCCTTGATTGTAAGTGCCGCCACTTACAATACCATCGCGAATCACAAATTCACCCGCGTGTGAAGGAGACCGAAGCACGCCCTGGACGACCCCGATGACGTGACCACTAGGGGCCAAGCACTTCATAAATTTATCGTATTAATTTAGATAATCCTCTGTCAGAAACAACTGACCAAGCCTAGGTTCGGCCCTCTCGGGCACCCTCGAGTCATACGCTCTCACGAAACAGGGTAACGGTCCAAGCCGAGGCTCCCTCTCGGGAGCCCTTGTGCTGGTTACCCATATATAGAGGTCTCGACTGAGCGCCATAAGCGCTCGGTCACTCTCAACCCGGTGAAACTGTAAATGCCCTCGTGCTAACGGCGGACATCAGCCCGAAAAAAAAAGTTGTAGGTGTCATGGAACCTAGTTATACTTACCATCAGGTAAACTTTCTGCACGTTTAGAAATACCAGTTATAACAGAAAAATTAGTTATTTCACGTTGGTATTTACTGGAAGCAAAACCCTACACCAGTCACTATATGAAAAAGAGTAGCATTGTTGTCTATCGTGTAGTACCTGAAGTGATCCGGAGTGATCCTAATTACTGATGACGAGTCTTATTATCTCAGCCCCTAGTTTACACTGAGATAATATGTATGTGAATTTGGATGGATAAAACAAACTTTATGGGCCGCAGTCATCACTTACTATCAGGAAAACAGTGTGCTTGACATAATTATAGTTTCATATAAAATATTTTATTTTTGGACTAATTTATTATGATTGCGAATATATTTTCGTTTCGTAAATTAAATAGAGTTGATAAAGATTAGTTTATAAATTGCATTGCACAGAAAAGAAGATATATTCTAGTCTTAACGTTATCTAACCTCTTCTATAAAGATTCAGACTGATAATTAAAATGTGTAGATTATTATCACCCTAAAACCACAAATTTCAATTAATATGTTAATTATTCACCTCTTCAGGTAAATAATGATTTTTGACTAACTTCACAGCATCTTCATATCTTGTATCTTGAAGGTCTTCAAAACGTAATCCACAAGGTACTCGCCCCCATATCGACGGAGCTTTTATTCTCTCTTCTAAAATTCTCATTTTTTCGATCTCTTCGGCTCCAGTTTTCGCCATTTTATGATGTATGAAAAATCTAAAAAAAACACGTGTTTAGTCCATACCATTCATACACTTAATCTTATCGATGTATAATGCTGCACGGTTATTGCAACATGTAACTATTATAAGCATTTTTTTTTGTTAATAATAGGGCTTAATATAAAATAAAGTAGTAATAATAATAATGGGGTAATTTAAGTTCGTTAGAATAAATAATATATTTTTTTTTACAAAGAAGCTTTTTGAAGTCTAATGGTCTAGTATATGTAATAATTTCAAAGGATTGTAGAAAGTGTAAATTGATATGGTGTTAAAAATAATAACTCAGACAACTGACCTTTTGTGTACAGATTCACTTCAATATTTTCGTTTTTAGGATCTTGTGATAAATTTCCTAAAATAAAATTAGCGGCAGCATTAAAGCATGTCGCTAAACAATAATATTTACAAAAAATCGATCTTACATAAAATATTTTATCAAACAATTTACCGACATTGACGGTTAAGATATAACGTCAATGACATAAACGTCACTGTTGTTCACGCAATTTGGAACGGACCTGGAAGCAATGACGTTTGTGATAGACTCATATAATTTAGATAAGAAATGTGAATATTATGAAGCTGATACTTAATATGAAAATATTATTTAAAATAAATTTAAAATAATATAAAATTATATTTTTTATACGGGTGGTTTAATGAATACCGGATAAATTCTGAAATATATTTTTATTAAGAAAATATAATGAGTAAGGAATATGTTTATATATATACTTGATAATGTCTCAATGACATAAATGTCCTAATGCAAATATTATAAACGTGATACTAGATATTTTGCAAATTTTTAAGTTATATCACACATGTATACATATTTATATATTAACACATCGGCGCTATCAGACTCGATCGTTTTTGAGTTTACTGAATTTTTTGTTTGTTGTCTAAATTTCTTTATTTAACATTTCAATAAATTAATAATTAATATGAGGTTGGCCTGTCATCACTATACGAGATAAAATATACTCGTATATCTACAATTCTCGGCTCACTTGTTTAGTATCGTGAGCACAAATATATTATAAAACGCTTATATATTTGATTAAAAAACTATACAGTTCCACACGAAATTATAAATGCTTGACATTTATGTTTTTAGTACTTAATAAGTCAAGCAATAGAATCGACGTTATATAAAACCGAATACAGACTGGCACGGTGCACTAATAACGCGAACTTTCACAAAAAGTAAAAGCGGAAATCTATACAATTGGGTAATACAAAAAAGTTTTCAAGGTTTATTAGAATTTCGCAATGCACAAAATACTAAAGTTTTGATTATGTTTTTCAAGATTTAATATTTAGGGTAACAAATGTGCAAGTGCAATCTGATCTATCTAGCACTTGATGTCACAGCGTGTCAATTCGACTCATTTATGATTTTATTGCTGTTTATTTCGAAAATCTGTTTTTTTTAACCATGTGTTAGTTTTTAATTAAATAACTCTCATACATACAAAAAGTAATTCCTTTCCCTCCTAATCTAATCCATATCTTAATAATCTATGAATCCGTATAGTATATATGGATTATTTGGAACTATGGGGCGTTCAAAACAATCCCTATATGCTAAACGCATATGAGTCAAATTGGCTTATTAAATAATTTTAAATTTTCTAAAAACAAATGTAGCTTATTGCGGGTGCATAGAATTTTTAAACAATCTGATGCGAGAGTTTTCATGTTCGAACTTGTCAATATATGTACTTGTAAGAAATCTAGCACCGAATTGCACATTCACTATTATGAAATTACTTGTTGCAAGTCTTTTTCTTGACGACTTTCATGAAAGCTCTGATAAAAAAATCTTCGTTTTCTCCCATTTCGATCTATGGCGTCGAAGAAAATAATGAATTTTTGCAACACTTAATTAGACTTCGATAGTGGCATAAATTTTTAACGTTTTAATTCAAATCGAGGTAACCTTTTACCTTCTGTTTTCCTAATTTTTAGGAAGTTGGGTTCCCGGTTTAGTGGTTGGGGATTCCAAGTCTACTCATTTATACCAATCAAGTCCTAATTAGTTAAAGCAATTATCTAATAGACTAGAAATTATAATTCTTATGTAAGCTCTATCTGCCAACTGTCTTTTTAAATATAAATGTATATCGTATTATTTATATTTAAAATACATTTTGGACATTGCTTTTTTAGTAAGAAATCACTTGAGTATGCTCTCAAAATAGATACATGATTTCGAAAGTAATTATTTATTTAAACCGTGAGGGAAGCCGATAGCGTTTCCAATTCATTTCATTTTGATGGTTTTGAACAAAACTTTCCGCAGCGTCGAGCAACCGACGTTGCATTTTTCATCTGAATTATTTTCTTTCACAAAGTTTTTTATTCTTAATATTTTTTTGAGATTTTTTTCAGTTCTACGTCTGATTGCATCTTTCAAAATTAATACTGTCGGCAACTATTTTTCCTCACCTTAATTGATCTTGTTTTAATATACCAAAACTACTTATTACAGGAAAGATTGAAAAATTACCTTAAAGAAATGTTAATACATATGAAACATTTCTCTTTTCTCCATTGTAATTTAAATTTCTAGATTAATGTGCTGCATTTCAAACAAAAGAAACGAAATATTTTACGTTGGAGAATATGAATCTCAGCGCTTGCGTGACATGTAATTCAGATTTTTGTCATGAGAAAAGTAGGAAATATTATATTGCGAGTAATATAAACGTGCGTGGGAATTATTAAACAAACTAGGAATATTTACAATAAAACATGCGTAAGCATTGTAACTAAACCCTTTTGTCTGCTATCAAAGCTACGCACCTGCAGAATATACCTATGAAGCGACAATTAATTATATAGGATGTCCAAGCCTATATTAATCGGATTAGTGAATATTGATACTTGCGCCAGGTGAGATGTTTACTCATTTGTCACCTATTCTATACAAAAAATTTGTAGAGCATTCGAGTTAAGGATATCCGTAACTGACAAAATGTACGAGTAAGCAGAGATGAATGGAAGTGAAAGAGACGGGAGAGGTGGCAACTGGTACATTTTGGAAAGCTGTAAACATAAGGGATGTTTACAATGATTGATGATCCCACTGGGAAGCAGATTAATTGTTTATATATTTTATGCATGTGAGTATATAGCAAAGCTGAAGTCTTTATATAGAAATGTCTCCTATCTAGAGCGGATGTTAGAACATAATATTTTTTTTGTTTATTATTTCTGAAACGTGGTTTCCTAATATTTTTTTCCTTCACCACCTAGCACGTGTAAATCGACACTTAAAGTTGTTTGTAATTATTTCATTGGTGCCAGCATCGGTGATCCAACTCGGTATGGTTGCGTGAATTAAAAGCAAGCACTTGGACACTGAGCTATAATGTTTTTTAATTTTCTATGTAAATTATATAAAAAAATACATTTCATGTAGAATCCTAACAAAAGTGCCAATCTACGCTTAACTCTGTAAGACACGGTCGATTGATTGCAGTACTTTGAAGCGTTTGTAACTAATTTCCCCGGATAGCAATTGTAACAACAATGCACTCCGTAGTGTCAGAACTAACATAGTCCAATTTAATTAATAATCGCACTATATTACTAACGACCTGAGTATATATAAAACGATAATTTGTAAATATTCAAAAATATTAATCCTTTACATTTATTTTCCTTTTCACTATATTTTGTTAAATTCAAACGCTGATACGTATAGTGTTAAGGCATTGGTATTGCAGTCTAAGCGTGGTCAGAGTATGCAACGATTGATGTACTAGTATATGTTACTTGTTGCATAAGTATCAAGTATCACGATAAGCTACATTATGTTGAAATGAAATACGCGATACTAAAATATGTTGTAAAATTGCGTGGTTCGTGATCTTAGAAAATACAGAACAGATAGATTTATTGTACATTAATAAATTTTATTTTATATTCACATCTATACATATAAATTCCAAATTTTCAATAAAATTTGGAATTTAGTTAACTTATAATGAACGTTGCCAGTAAAAATTGCAATTTTTTTTTTTATTTTAATGAAGTCTTTTAAATAACATAAAGTACGTATTTGAAACGTAGATTATGAAAAATACATTGTTTTTTAATGTAAACAAATGTAGATTTTCATCCATCTGTCGGTGTCCATCCGTTGTTCGTTCACTACCCGGTGCGGTAATCCGCGATCAATTTCTATTAGATATATTTTTAAATCACAATTAGGTCGTCACGATTGTTGTCGATAATTGTAATACGATCTTTTAAAAAATTCTACTAAATTCATAAACTTTTAGATAAAGTTAAGTCTTGTAAATAAAACGATTATAATATTTACTACAAAATAATCGACTACCTTTAAGGATACGTGATCGTAATCAAAAAAATATACACTTTGTTTTTTTTTGATTACGATCCCGTATTTGAAGGGTTAACTCTATTTTATTTAACTATATTTATTTCAAAGTGTACAACATAAAAATCTTTGGTTTTCTTTTTTTTAATGATTTTTTTTTAATTAAAAAAGGTATCAATAAACTTTCCATAGATCTTATCGCATAGGCGTTCTTCATTTGAATATAAATTATTCTCACAATTCCAGATGTTTCTTCGAAATCAGTCGACGCGCACAAGCGAAGGGATTTAGAGTTTGTTGCTTAAAAAATCTAATTTAATATTTCTATTACTTTTGTTCCAGGAAGTAAACATATGACAATTTGCTGTAAAATATTAATGAATGTTAAATAAATCGAACCAAGAAAATTAATAAATTTGTAATAGACGCAGCCAAGTGCACTGCAACTGACATATTTATTAAATTGTTCAATAATTCGTTGCAATTAATTTGTGTAGCAAAACTATCGAAATAACAATAACATAAATATGAAGAAAAAGAACTTCACGGTTAACTTTTAAGTTATAGTTAAAAGAAAAAAAAATATGTGGGACAACTATATAAAGCCATTTGTAATATTAGTTGCATATAACATTATGTATGTATATAGAAAATTACTATAACCATTTTGAAAACACGACGGCACGGTCGTGGAGTGAGTGACAAACAAAACATCCTGTAGTCAAAAACAAATCTCTGTAGTCTTCTTTTAGATTAAAACGGTTCATGTTGTTGGTTGGTCTATGTTATAGTAGTTATGCGTTGAATTAGACAGTATCACGATAAGCTATAATACGTAGTTCGCGATTTCAGAAAATACAGAACAGATAGATTTATTTTACATTAGAAATTTTGTTTTATATTCACTATACCTACATATAGATTCCAAAATTTATTTAAAATATCGGAATTTACTAAACTTACAATGAATGTTGCCAGTAAAATGTGCAATTCATTGCCTTTGATTTTAATGAAGTTTTCTGAATAATTCTATAGTATGTTTTGACACCTCGATTATGAAAAATACATTGTTTTTCAATGTAACGAAATTTAGATTTTCATCCATCTGTCGGCATCCGTACGTTGTTGGTTAGCCAACAGAGCAGGAAGCACTGCACTGTTAAATATATTTTAATAACACAGGAACGTTGGATTACAGTTAAAATAAAACATGTTTTTGCATTGATTAAAATGGTTCCTGTTGTTGATTGGTCTATGTTACAATAATTATGCGTTGAATTACAGAGAAAATTGTAATTTAAAATTATATATTATATTATATAGATTTAAAAAAATATAGTTGAAAGAATCGAATTTCTTAGTACAACACGTATTAGAATTTCAATTCTTAATATTGTTAGGTCGAGCACCTTTATTCTCTTGTGGACTTAATCTATCACTCAGAAGAATACCGAGAATATCCCCCTCTGTAGCTCGTTGAGTACAATATCAGGTATAATAATGAAGACAATATTGACCCATTTGCCCCATTTTTTGACTAATGTGCTGACGGGATCGGTTGTAGCTTGTTTCTAGCTAAATGAAATATAAATGAAAGGATTTAGATCGAGATTTTACGATCGAGAAATTACGCGTGTAACGAAAAACAAATTCTTAACAATAAACGAAAACGAAAAGGGCAATAGCTGATTTACGCTAGCGCAATGGTCTGAGTGAAAGCCTAACCACAAAATGGTTTTTGTAATTCTTCAGTAGCCCCGTAGTACGCACTGCTGCAGGCTACTATTAACTTTCTACATTCGTCTATATACTGTTACCCTTATTGCTGAATTGCAATAGAGTTTTATAAATTATACAGCCCAATAACAAATTCTGAAAAGGTAATATGAGTCGGGTCACTTCAGCAACAGATCACGCGCGGGATTTATAGAGTAGGATTACTCTTCGATGGATAGCTGGCTGAGACAAACGATGTATTTATGCTAACAGGTAAGCAGACTACCTCTGAGGCACTCTCTCGTTCTCGATTTTTAGCTTAGACATCACATTTTTATTTTAAGTTTATACATGCATCCGGATGCACTGTCAGAGTAATATCAATCATGTAATATCTCGTAGCTAGTAAGAAGTAGAATAGTGTAATCTCTTTAACGCACCCAAAAACTATCTGACTGACGATTATTCATGGCGGTTGGTGAATACGGTTAGCATACTATTATATTCGTACTTGTTCGTCTGTGCTTACCGCATATGTTAATCTTACAACAGGCTTCAAGATCAACGAAATGCGTCTTATTGTCCTCCAATGAGAAACGATATCAGGTTCTGCGACTCAGTAATTTTGACAATAATTTAATTAAGAAATATACTATTCTATGGAGCGATTTAATACTAATATATGATGAATTTAAGTTAAAGTAGAAGAATTTATATTGTAGTTAATGGTTCATTCTACCCAAAATTAGCGGGTACGGTAATCCATCGATCATGCAAAGATACATACATAAAGACAACGTTTTATTCTTTGTCTTGTATAGTTTGTTACAAATATATAATCTAAAATCTATTCTAAGATTTATCACTTCCCTTATTTAAAACAGATAAAATTATACCAACAATCGAATGAAATAAGTAAGAGGCAGCTTTACCAGATGATTTGACAAAGAAGTAATCACGCCATATAAACAGGTACATATATATAACGTCACTACCGTTCGTAGTAATTTACATAAAACCAATATAGACTGAAATCCTATAAATTGCATCGTACTGCTACTAGTGGTTGTAACCTTTACTGTCTTTTATCTGAATTAGATTTATTCTATATTATATATTTCGAGAAGATTACATTATTATTTTAGTTAAAAATTAAAAATTATGTATAGAATACGATCATTGATTTTCTTAGTATTTAGAGTAAAATTAGGTTATGATGAAATACTATTTATCAAACTTTAGCGCTAATGACTAGCCAAATCTAAAGGAGATTAGGAGATAAGAAGGGGAAGAGAAAGATGAGGAGAGAATAATAATTTTAAAAAAGCATGCAAGTAGGTTATATATTAATTGTAATTTTTATATTTGTTTGTGGATAATCCTAGTTATTTTTAGTATTATTTTGCAACACCGAAAGCAATATATCCCGTCAGGAGACTCCAAGTTTAGTAATTAAGCCCTTTTTAAATTATCAACACACAATATTATAATGTGATTTTTTGTATTTATATAATGATGCAAAAAGTTAAAGGAATTAGTTAAAGGAACAGGGGTAGAGCTACACTGCAGTTTTTTTTTGTAGAATGAATGGGTCAGCTTGACCGGGGAAGGACCACGTATACCACACAGAATATCAGCGTAAAATAGCATCATAACGCTGCTGCGTTTCGTCTGGTGATTGTAGGGATCCAGACCTTTATTACTGCTGACAAGGCATTCCATCTCAGTCCTTAAGGGTATCAGTATTTATAAGGATGGGGGTGTCATGGGCCACAGGTGTCACTTCTTACTATCAGGTAAACTGTGTGCTCGTTTGTTATTCTTAATGTAAGAAAATAAAAAGCATACTATACAATTAAATGACGTAAATAACGTGATAAAAAGAATGTTATACCTTCATTACTGATGAATTAGTTACACAATATATTATATTTATATAAGCGTAAATGGTGATGGGAGATGGTTCACGGTAACAATCAAATTGATTCTTTCTAACGACATTAAGTCTCGAAGACCGTACCCAAAACCAAAACATGATGCTAATTACGCATGAAATATAAAAAAGTCCTAATTATATAAATACTTCGGTAGTACCTTTTATTGTCTTCTTTCATTATACTTATTTTACGTTACTTAAATTTGCACATTAATACATGTTTGCATCATTACGTTATCGCCCCTAAAAGCAATGGAACATTCAAAAATCAAATATATGTTTTTATTTAATAGTTGTTTTGGAATAACGTCAAAATACTTTTAAAAGTATGTAAAATAATTTAGTAATCACATGTACAAAGAAAAATATATGTTGTATTGTGAGTTCATATTTTTTATCCATAAAATATAATAACTTAATAATATTCACTAAGAATGTTATATTTTAATAGCGTTTGAAATGAAAAAAGCTTTAAAACTGTGCAAAGTAAACTTTATGTCATTTGCAGAGTCTAATTATTTCCAATATTTTCGTTTATTTTCTTTCGAGACATTTTCCAATCTGACAGTTCATATGCTGTACTAAACTAGTTTATTTACAAGTTAAATAATTAAGTTATAAATAAACTACTACTACTACTAGTAATAGTTCACAGTAAAGGTAATTAAAAATCTATTCAGCTCACAGGTAACCATGACGATTCTCAAGAAAAAGGTTCTCAAGGTGAGGTTGTGATATCATCTCTAAATATACTTTAGATGAATTTTATGCAGTAATCTGAGACTTACCTGTTAGTTATAGCAACACGTGCTCTAACAAAAATATGTGCTTAAACGACTTTTTAATTTAAGGTCATCCGTGTTATGATCGCCTTTTTCGACTGACATTGAAAATTTAAAATATAATATCAGGTTTGATTATTACATTAGAATGAAGATTTATAATAATAATAAAAATGTTTATTGTATTCTCACACAAATTAAGATTAGTAAATATAGTACAGTACAGATTTCACAGTGATTTGTGAGACTGGTGTCTATATTAGGATGCCCTATATGACAGATCACCAGGTCCTCACCTTACGGACTAGTTTCTATTTGTACAAAAGAAAATTTTAAGAAAAATTTATGTTTTAATTTTTTGAACTATATACATATATGTTTATATTAATTAATAATTATATAAACGTATAGATAAAACAATCAAGCCAACTATATTTATGACTAAAGTCAATGTCACTGACTCCCTTTTCCTCACCAAAGAGTCAGTAGTCCATTTCTGAATATATCCATGCACTGAAGATATGAGAAAGGCCACCGCTGGGCCTGAGTAATAAAATATAACAGATACAAAAAAATTATATGATTATAGTGAAGTACCAATTTAATTTGTCAAATATATAAAAAAAACAAGTCAATAATACTAGAAATTTACTTATTCTCCATTCTTTATTAAACTATCCATATTATACATCCTATCCTATAAAAAAGACTTCCAATTTCTTTATTTCTTGATTTGCTATTTTTGTATATACTAAATAACATTCTTACTTTACGCCTACCAACATTTTTTCGGACTCATGCAGGTTTGACTGGCACAGAAATGCTTAAATAATGTTTACAAGGACGGACTTAATGCTGGGCATTATGGACCTAGGACTTATTTAAGGGACTACAGGAATAAATAAATAAAAAACACCATAATATATAGATAGCCTTATTTTTCTAGACTCGAGTGATATCATTCGTCGGCTTATACAACTTTTCCAGAGCACGGGGATACGAGACGGATTACACTTTATTCGTTGTCCGTCTGTATTCGTGTCATCGAATATTCTGTCCATCTAAATACTAGATGGTCGGCTTTTCGGATAGGACTGTTATCGGAAGCTCTGGGTGTCAAGAGCTGCCCTAGGTCACGGGTGTACGCGCTGTAATCGTGGTTGCGCTGTTATATATGGGGTGGCCTCACAGCTTGGCTGGCTGCTGGTTTTGTTGGAGTCCCTGTATTGAGGTCTCCGAGAACGTGCCGTAGCCTTAGTAGCATTAACCTAGTCGTCGGATGATAGTGCGGTTCATAGGTTGTACATTCCATTCGGATCTCTCGAGTGGATAAGACGTTCTGGAAGCGCTCGCCATGCGCCTCGAAGTTAATACGTGCAGTACGATTGTGGTGTTTTTATCAGCATTAGTGGTAGCAAGTGGTAAAAACTGCCGAATCAACAAAAATTCACCAGTGGATGTGTGGTGCAACGGAGTGCGGGTGGATTACCGCCCTATGAATCCATTCTCCACTCGGGATAATCTCTTGATAGGGAACTGGCAACTTGGGTGGCATTATCAGATAGGTACGAGACCAGAGCAGACCGACACGCTCATTTTATGAGCGCTTTGTCTAAGTAAGAGAACCACAAATAGGGAACTCAAATAACCAGCTCACGGACCCCTCAGTTCCGTGAGCCCTGTGTCCGATATAGCTGTAAGAGCCGTATAGGCTAACATCATCAACATCAATAGAATCTATGTTCATTGGTTGCTTCCTTTACTATCAGCGGGTTTGGATGTAAAAGAGGGCTAGAAAATTGCGCTGCGGATATCTTTTTAAATTATTCCGGGATAGTAGAAAGTATTGGTCACTCCGCACAATGTTATGCGGCTACAAATCTACTTCACTGTCTTTGCGAATGAATCAGCCCTGTATTTTTTCCAGTCCTAATTTCAGCAGGCAGAGCTTCGGCGAAAACATTTTGCTATTGACGCAAATTAGTTGATTAAGTTTGCCTGAGACATAGGTAGCTTTGTTTTCTAACATTTTTAATGTAACAAACAAACGAGAGTTTGTGGTTGACAGTGACCTTTTATACATGCCAAATTTTTCTGATGGCGGTTAGGTGAAAAGGATAATTCTTCTACTTCTCTTCTATTTGTACCTTTTCGAGAAATTGCCAGCAAAAAATTTAAGTAATTGCCCATACAACACTATAGTCGCGGTGGTGTAGCTTTGTATTCTAATTGAATATAAGAAAATATAGGACATAATATAATCTTCAATATTAACTATTTTTATATAATATTTGGGATTGATAAAGAAGCACACAGTTCTCCTGATTGTAAGTAATCATAAAGCAGCTCATGATTTGAAATATACATACGTTATCGCCCTTGAAGACTGAGGCCTTATCTAGCTGCACCATGGCTCCAACTACGAATTTTTGGAAAAGTTCGAAATCATTAGGTCTGGGGAACATCGCAAGTGAGGTAGACATATTTTTCAATTAAAATAGTGGAGTGTTCTGAATAAAGTGTGGAGGACCCTGCATTGTCGTGATGCCAGAGAAGAAGCCGTATTCCTACTTCAGCCGGTTGTCACAACACAGTGGCATTTGGAGTCAAACACTTACTTACCCTTTGGAGTCAACTGTCCTCTAGCGCCACAATAACAATACATCTCGCCCTTCAGAAAATGAGGCAATGTATGAAACAATATTTATGCATCACAAATTTTGGTTTATAGGTCTTGGAGTATGGAACGTACGCATCTGAAGTTTACTCTGATCTAATTGCAAATGCATTCACCTGGATTAGAAAGGGGTAAAATCAAATGAGCGCGTGTGCTTATGTTTGTGTGAATGCTCACAGTACTTCCTGCGCATTTCATGTCTTCTGAATAAACCGTGATGACACAATAATCATTTTTCTTATAAAAACACAAAATACCCTTATGAGAAAAGTGATATCTGTAGGCCATGACATTTACATCCACCTACTCGTATATAATAGTTCAAGATACAGATGCGCTGTCACTCCTTAGGACTAAGATAAACTGCCAGCCAACACAATAGGGATATACAGTGTAACACTGATAATATCAATAAGGGCTAAACTAAGTCGCTTTTGATCGGCGGTATTCTGTGAATCCGTAAATCTTTCTCGTACTACCTTTATTTGTTTCTCATGTATTATGGCTCCATCATGTAGATTTTATATGGACAAAACATCCAATATCGAATTCGCATAAAGATTCTTACGATAGGAAAATCTTATCTCCCTTTTGTATTCCCTTTGGTATTCAGTAGACGAACATGTACTACTATTGGTAAAACGAGTTCCGATGGGTGGACCCAACTTTAATAGTCATTATTCTGCATATGGAGCAACGTAAATGACAATGAGAAATGAATCAAGCAAAATGGCACTTTTTGTATATCATGAACGACATACCACTTGACTGGACAAATCGACATAAAGCTAAGTACACTGACAGTGTACCTATTCTGAATGATCATTATCGTATATCGAAACATATTCAGATTTTTCTACACGATTTCTTTACACGTCATATTTTTATTACGAATACATCTTAAGAGGCACTTCAATCAATCCTAGTTTTATATTTTGTATTTTATAGTCAACATAGCAGTCTATGGTGACTATATAACAAAAACTATAAATACTGTATATATATACAAGGTATAAACAAGGTTAATAACTAAGCCTCACTTATTTTTATTTATTTATTTATTTACTCTTTATTGCATTAACCTTAACAAAGTTCAAAGTTCACATAGGGCGTACTTAATGCTAAAGGCATTCTCTACCAGTCAACCTAAGGTGCGGTGAGATATGTGTATGATAGGTGTAGCAATAAACTAATTAATAAAAAAAAAAAAAAATACTATAAATACACAATACTAATACAAGCAAATAATAATACATATACATATAGATATACACAACATACTATATATATATATATATACATATATATATATATATATATATATATATATATATATATATATATATATATATATATATATATATATATATATATATACATATATATTATATATTATATATTATATATATAAACAAATACACAAATATACACACACAATATATACAATAGTATACAATACAACAGCTTTAGCTACCAATAAATTTCATAAGTGGATGATAAATTTATCTTTAAGATAAGAAGGTGACGACGGATCATTTAAAATAGAGAAGAGAACAAGCAAAATTCTGGAATTACGCCTTTGTTGTAAGGAAAGCCAATTAAGCTGAGATCGATATTGTGAGATGTGGTCATATTTACGCAAATTAAAAATAAAACGAATGCAGTTGTTCAACAGGCGCTTCAGCTTGTTAAGAAGTTCAAGGGAGAGGTTACACACATCTGCATAATCAATAAAGGCAATATTAATGTTTGGACAAGCATGACCTTTGCTTTCATGGGAAGGAAATGCTTAAGACGATAAAGAGACTGTAATGTGGCAGTAACTTTGCGGCTAAATTCTGTGACTTATATTTGCCATTTAAAAGGCACTTAGTATTGGATAAATACATACATATGTGTAATTAATTCATGCAAAGCAATAAATTAAAATTTAATAGGTAGTTTTTTTAATAGTACCAATTTGAAATATTTATAGGGTGTATAATACTCTCTTTACATATACTTGTTATTAGACACATTTATTTAAGGGCAGCAATACATAGTTGGTTTGAAGTATGACTTTTTTTCTTTTGTACTGTTTATTATAAATGCGATTCTTCTGCTAAGCGTTAAATTGCACAGCATGCGTTAATATTAAAAATTAATATACTTTATCGTTTCAACACCAGTCATTTGATTTCTTTGATTTCTTATTTGTTAATTATCTATATATGTATACCATTATTTTTACATTCGCAACAATATAGGTACATCGTATTATACACTATCATCTTCTTATATTCTTTGATTCATAATTTAAGTGGCCATAATTGAATAAACTTTCCTAAGGTTTTTTTTTTAAATATATTATATATGGAGTGAAGGAAGAATTACAAAAGAGCCTTTATTGTACTAACGTTTTCTTTTGAATCCACTATCACGAGATCCAAAATTCAACGTTCCGAAGCATTAGAACTAAAATAAACCAATTGCTTTAAATTAATTCAATATACTAACTTGGAATGCAAATGAACGTTTTATTCAAAGATTATTCTCCAGCTGAGTTCAAGCGTCGAAGGCAATTGGAAACATTGTTACACGGATTCAGCGTCAAGTGTTTAGAAATGTTAATTTTGTTTGAAGCATTTAAAGTGCAATTCACAGGATTTTCTTCCGTAAATTGTGAATACCTTTAACAGGCTTAGATTCAATAAGTCTCACATTTTATGTCGGGTATGGTTTTGAATCGGAAGAAGGTTCAGATGTTGAGTCAAATTAAATCTCTTAGATTGTTTTGACACGAGATTTTTTGGAAAAATCGATATGGATTGGTACACTACCTGCCTTTGGGGGTAATTACAAATATAATATTTGTTTTAATATTTTTAAATAATCGTTATTATAAAATCTCCATATCCAATAACCATGCAAAATAAAGGCATATAATTTTTCCAAATGAGTAATGCCGTTTGCCATTTTATAATAAAATTAATCTGTGATGCGGATGAGGAATAACAATTTATAATAACAGTCGAAACAACCGATTGCTTCAAAATATGATTTATTACTTCTTCTGACTTTTATGATATGACGATAAATATGAGTACTCTTTGGGGTCGTTACCCTCTACACTCAAAAAGAAACAAAACGATCACATATTTAGATTTATTTTATATAAGTAACGTAACATTAATGTTAAATATAATACATAATATTACAAAAGACAATACAAAGCAAACAAGACAAGACAAATCGTAAGCAAATGTCAATGTATATTAATATAGTTTGGTATGATTGATATATTCATAAATTTTATATTTGCTATATTCTATTATATCAGAAGGGCCTGGATACTGTAGACTGGTTGGTTAATTTTCTTTTATTTTTTTCTGAAACTAAACAATTATTTTCATACATTTATTTCAACATCATTTTATATATTTCATTTCCAATGATTAATTACACAATAATTAAGTTACACATTTTTTCATGAACAAGTTCATATGGACTTGCCCTACTTACTTAACTTACGTTATTTCGGTGTTTACTTGCATCGTACGAAAAAGCACCACAATTGTTACCAAAAACCTATCTGGAATTTTTGTTAGTTTTATTATTTTTTTTATTGTGAAAATAAATTAGGTGATATACATATAAGTATGTTCAAAATATCCTAACGATTCACGATGTCTGTGGTATAATATCGATTAATGTACTATAATTTGTAAACCACGATCATTGTTTTAACTAGAAATTAGTCTTTTTCAATTCAATTCAATTCAATTCATTTATTATCGGATAACAATGATCCATTAATACATTTATATTTATACATTTAAATAAATTACAATTAATACACAACACACATAGAATATAAAATAAACAGAGAAAATAAAACAAACAAAGAATAACAATAAACAATTAGGTCTGCTCCACTAAGATTATAAAATTATTAAATGTCAAATATAATTAAAATGTCAACTTAAAGCATTAATTGCGACAAATTAAACTTCTATCATTATATTTATTTACCTATGCGGTTATTATTATTAATTATTTATTTATTTATTAGTCAGTAAGAGAACCTGGTTCAAGTACTGACGACTGAGTCATAACGGTCTGCTAATACCCTCAGGATGCTGTTCGGGGTTTATGTCGGTGAAGATTCCACGTGATACAAGGATATACATAAGGATAAAATTATTTACAAAATTCCTGCTTCACTACAACTATCTTTCGTTTCTAATGAATAAATCTCAATATACTTGATTTATTTGTATGTATAAGTTATAGCAGTAATCTTTTCTTTAGATAAGATACTTTTATATATAGTAAGATCCTTAGTCTTACTATATAAAAGTATCTTATCAAAACACTTTTCATTCTTGCTATAATATTCATAGGTTGTTTAACAGGTAAAGTATATTTTGTATTTGACACTTTTATTATAACGTCAATTATATTTAACAAAATAATTTGACATTTAAATATGACTCTTCAATCCTCAAAATATCAACTCTATTTACTTGTTTAAAGAAACAAAGTTAAAGTTAAGATCATCCAGAATTATTCCTTTTCAGTGGTTAACCATTTAATTAAATATTTATTACCACTAGCCTTTCCTAAATATATTTTATTTCGTTTATTTTCTAACGAAATGGCTGTAACTTCTAAAGTAGCGAGTCTCGCATGGAACGTGACCGAGTGTTAACGGTAAATAACGCACATTGTAAATATCTAAGAAATAAAGGAAATAGTCATTTCGTATACACAACTCGTTTTTTTGTTTATGCTATATATATATATATATATATATATATATATATTTATATATATATATAATTTGTAACTAATCTGGCTATAAATACTGTAAGATAAAAATTTTCTTTTTTCAATTTTTTAATTATTTTGAATTTGGAACACGTATATTATTTTGAAAACTTCTTTCCATTTTGCGCCATTTCGCATATTTTTTCGTGTTCATTATCAAATTACAATAAGGAATGAGGTGTTAAAGAAAATAGGATTGTAGTGTTCGCCTTGCACAAAGTGGTTATGGAGCCGTCAGTCATATTCCAGACACTTCAAAAGCTTGGTATCAGCCGTATGTTCGTATATCGTACTATCGACAGATACAACAATACTTCCTCTGTCGATGACCAGAAAAGCTCGGGGCGGCCGAGTGCTGTTAGAACTACAAAGGCTGTTAATGCTGTTAAAGCCAAAATTCGTCGAAACCCCATTAGGAAGCATATAACCATATCATATTTCATTACTTCATTAAAAAAATGCATTTTCATTTGTAACAGGACTAGGTATATACAATATAATCATGGTCATATGTTAACTGCAATTTTTAATTTTGTTTTTATAAATTTACTAATATAAAATTGTTGTATGATTAAAGTTATTAGATTCCTTGAAGAAATAAAATACTTCTACCTTATTTATTACACGAATATTAAACGATAAGCTAGGCCCTCGCTCTATTACTATTTATGTTTCAATTCTCAGAGTATGGTCGTGGTAAAAATAAAATTCGAATATTTAATCTATCTATCTATCATTCACTCACCTCGGAGATGTCACGATAAGTAAATGGATTGTGCTTTTAGCGGTTGCTTACGGCCTTGTAACTAGCTGTCTAAAATTTAAACTGTCTCAAACATTGATCAATATATAATTATTTTAACAGGCTTTTATTTGGCGTTAAACCCACTTTTGACACAAACTAAGTTAACAAGGTAATACAAAATTTATTTCACTTCTGCGCGTGTAGCAAAAAGTTACATCTTCTGTAATCAGTCGTTCATTTCCTTTATCAAATAGGTAATAAATAGGGTCGTGTCGTTTTATTGTCGTATCGTTACAGATAAACAATTTCGTAGAATTACTTCATAAATATAAATTATACAAGTTTGTCTCTTTATTATATGATTTGCTTTTTAATAACATACTTTTAATTTAGCGAAACCTTAAAGAGATAATGTTTTGTTGTGAAGGCCTTTATATAGGTATGAGTACAAATATTAGAAATTTCTTTTTCCTTAAATTTAATTAGTGTTACTGAAAAATTCGCTGGTCGCCCCTTCATTTTATTTACTCTGGATTCACTGCAGTGCAAAGATGGAGAGCCGATAACCTTTGTTCCGCAGTATCTAGCTTGCGGTGTCTGTTCTGGAACCTTCAACTCATATAAAAATTACAATGATTTGTTTCAGCCTGCAATTCGGATTGCGCGAATTGCAATTTGTCAATCAGACAAGCGATAGTAAAAATCCATTAGCTAACAGTTATTTTTAATGAAGACGGTGGGGGCCAGCATACGCGAGATGATCTGATCTGGCACTGCAAAATATAATATACCAGTAACAGGAAGCTGCGTCTAAAGTTTGAAGTGTTTTGTATTGTCGAATCTAATAATACATATTATTTGTATACTATGCAATTAGTCACTAACCAGGTATCTAATATTAATGTAAAATTTGAAATAAAATAAACCAATTTCCTATTAATGATTTACAATATCATTTCTATCTAAGATTAATTTTATGATTACTATAGAGCTAGTGCTATTAAGATAAACGTAATTGAGGAGTAACACATACAGTAATGTGTTACTACTCAAATATTCAATTCACTTAATTCTGTTCAGTCAGACAGCGTTACCAATTGTTTGTTGCAGTGTGTATATATAATAAGATAGACAAGAATGTAATGGGATGGAAAAAAAGATTTTTCGTATTTTATAATTAAAAAGTTGTAATAAATCTCTTTGATCATACTGTTTGTATCTGGTCTTAATACCAATGCACTGAATATAGTAGCATGAAACTGAGAAACGCAATGTACTGTCACACCAGAAAAGTTGTGTTTTGCCATACTACACACATCTTTAGGCACTCACCAAATATTGAGAGAGTTTGGTTGGGAAGTGTAAATGCATTCACCGTATAGCCCTGACCTTGCGCCCTCAGGTTTCTACAGAACTTTTTAGGTAGTGTTAGGTTAATATCAAGAGATGACTGTCAAAACTACTGGTTGCAGTTTATGATCTGAATATGTAACTACCTACAAAATGGCAACAAATTATCGACATTTACCATCAGGTGGGCTGCTTCCTCGTTTGCTACCCATTCTATATAAAAAAAGAACAAAACGGCAAATATATATTATAATCAAAATTAAATAAACTATTATAAAAAATACCTTGAATTTGTATATAAAATATGAGAATACTTTTACCCCGACCCATCATTTACGATTAGTTCATGAGTTTTGTTCTCAGACTAGAATATTCTATAAAAGACAACATTATTAATGCCACCAAACGATAGACTAATTACTGACTAAATTTCATAAGCAACAAAATATTAATATATAAAAAAAATCTGTTTTAAATTCAAGTAGTCAAAAAGTAAAACTTTAGAACGTTTTTGCAAGACAAGGAACAATCTGTTGTTCAATAAATAATTTTTTAAAGTACTCTCAGCTTAAAAGTTCAAAAAGATTTTCGAAATGTAAAATATTTGATTGCTATAACAAAGTCTTTTTTAACTTAAAAATATAGAATTGCATTTATATTAGGAGCCGCAGTGATACTCCATACTATTTAGTATTTTTTATATAAAATAAATGATATTTATATTACTTTGATGTTTTAAAATAATATTCAAGGGTTTAGTTGTTTACTTATTTACTATCTAAAACGATATTATATATCAGTGATTATTACAATATATCGTCATGGGCATATTATACACGGTAATAATTATATTATCTTTTTGGCAAAATAGTATCTTATTGACGAGAAGTGCATAACATAGGAGTCACTACAGTTACACACTTAGCCACAAAAATATCATTCAAAGGAAATCTCTCTCCCTTTGATATAAATATTATATAAATATATTGAATTAGAATACTTGAGATGAATGTGCAGTCCACCGGAATGTACTATAGCGCGGGCACAGCCAATTTTCTTCTTACGAAAATAAGGTTGTCAAATGATGAGCGCACAGTTCACCTGTCATTTTATATCAATTGTGTTTATTTTAATGTCGGCAGTAAATAATATCGGCGATGCAAAAACTGTTACAGAGGCATTCCATCTTAATTCTTAGGGAAAGCAAGGCTCTTTCATCTTAATAATGGATGTTAAAAATTAAATTAAATTGATTAATATTTTAATATTTTGAGTGTTCCAATATATAAATAAGCTCAGCTCTACCAAAGCTACATCAGAAGTGTTAGTGTTAAAGTGAGAATGATTTCTATACTAATTTTAATACTAACCTAAGAAATAGAAAGCTAGCCTATGAATTGTGGTTTCTTGCGGCTCAGGAATGACTAACTATCAGATTAAATGTATGGCAGTGTTTCACCTCCTTATACTACAAAACTTAGCTTTGCTGAAACAAACAAAAGATACCATTATAAGAGCTTTAATATTTATTTTAATAATTAACGTTGTTTGTGTTTTCATGATTTCAAACAATCAAAGTTTTCAAATCACTCGGTTTGCTTATTAGACCTTTTACTTTGAATTATGTTGTTAAGACGAAAGACATTTATTTAAAAATGAAGTGCTTAGAAGTATGTGAAAATTAGTGCCTAGATTCTAAAGACCGTTCTACAAAACAAACACATTAATTTATCCGTAAACGGTTAAGTAAATATCATTATTACTTGATGAAAATGTTTTGTATGCTATTTTCAAAGAACAACATTATTGGTTCATAATTTAATCAGTCACTTCGGCACTCGTCAACTTAATTACTATAATTGAGCTGGTCGAGACTGGGCGTACTATCGAGCGGTTACTGAATTGAATGTACAGAGAGCCAGTGAATAGTATGTAATATCAACGTGTGTAGTGCATATCAAAAGAAAAAGCTACAACTTTAAATCGTTTTATTAAAGAGACCAAAGCATATTTGAATTCCAAGCCGATTTCAATTCCGATAAATCGCATATGGGATAAGATTAGAGAAAGGTTCAGATTCCGCGTCATTGACCCATAATAACTGCAATATGTAGAATGTCATTTTTTTTTAAATATTAATCTCGGATTATCTAGCTAGACCGAGCACAATATTACGAAGACAACAAGAAAGGAAAGCAAGTAGAAGATTAGTTATTAGTCTAGTCTAGTGGCTTAAATTATTAATATTAAAAATGTGATAAAGATATTATATGGATATTCAGAGGTAATTCTCGAATTAGGTATTTTTTGCATAATATCAAAAATCCTTGATTCTTACTTCTACTATCGATAAAATGTAGTATAATGTTTAGCCTTCGTGTAATTTAATGCTTAACCCAAAAACATAAAGACACCTTTACAACAGTTATTTATTGTTATAGGTGTGTTTCTTAGATTTTCACGTTTTATTCAATAGTTCACTGCGTTGTTACGCAATGAACGATTACATAAAACTTGGATTGGCACGCTATATATTAAATATGTTGCTAACTTAAACTCGATATTGCCATATCAATATAACATAAACCTCTTAAATTTATTACGTGTTCCATGAAGCTTTAATAGCATTTCATACGGATTGTTTATAGAGCGACGAAGCGCGAAATAGTGTTTTGAAATATTATATATATATAATAATCGATAAATGAATATTGTGAACTTTGACCGTTAAGTAATCGACCAATGCATCATCATGCCCATCCCGGAGTCCCAACCGCCTTAGATTATTCGAAAGACTGGTTGGAATTTACCCGTTTGCAGATACGACTATTGGAACGATTTCTGTCAGAATACCGCCCCATACGTTGGTAACCTCGTGTGCTAGGTCTAGATATTATTATTATTTTTCCCCTATAACGTATGAATTAAATGTATGTATATATATATATGTTATAAATTAGTGTCACCATCGAAAACACCTATTATTTGTATTACTATTAATTGTAGGTAAGTCGGACCAATAAAAAAATTCGGAATTAGAAATTTTGTATACTCGTTTGTATGTTCAATTTAGTGTTGAATTTGTATAGTGACGTCACCAAACAGCCCCAACGGAAGACCAGCGCTGCTTGTTTGTAGCATTTAATTTTATTTACTTTTTTCTTTCTTTTAACATTGATAAATCAAATAGTTTATAAAATATGTGCATTATTGACCAGCAATTGTTTACTTAAAAATTAGATACAGTTGTAATATATGTTTGTTGCAATAGTGAATAAGTCAAGTAGAGTTGAATTGTTTTCTCTTATTCAATAAAGGGATGCGTAAAAGAGAAATTAAATTACGTGAACATTAATTTTATGGTGGCATATGTTATTGACATATGCCATCTCGGTCGGAAGAGGAATAAGGGTCGTCTTACAGTTTTGGGCACAATTGACAAATTACTATTCTAATGCGAGCTTACCTAGTGACAATCTAAATGTCGATTATTAATTTTTAAGGAAATGTTAATGATCTTAAGGAATATTCTTTAATATCTAAATAATCTTATAAACAATCAAACTTAGAAACGTATTTTAATAGGCCCGGAATATATTACAAAATAACCTTCGACATTCAATTATATAAAACAGCTCCTTGTTATCTTGTGCTTTGTTAAACTGGTGCCAAACAAGGCCTTGAAATAGTTTAAGTCAAAAATCTATATCAATAAAGATCTCACTTTATTTAATATTAAACTAGCACTAATGATAGGCACCGGTAAAAGATCGGTTTCCAAAAAAAAGTTACAAATGTACAAATTTATTCTCAAATCAATGATGTGACCTTGGGACAGGCCTCTATAGGCCCTATCCCTCCGCTCCAATGTCATTTTCTAAAATTTTTATGTAATTTAGTTACGTACTTAACGTATTTCGAAAAAATCGTTAATATTGTTACAGTATCTAGTATGTACATTGGAGTAAGTTAGGATTTGAAAGCCCTGCATTAATTGAAACCACCGCGTAGGAAATATTGCGATCGTTCAGCAATTTATGCGGCAACAAATTAAAAAGTAGCAAGACAATGTGAAGGCAATACGTTCAGGTTTTTTTTGTTTTATAAAGCTTAAATAGGTAACGTAAGTAAAAACTTAAGTTTTATTACATTTAGATTTTGAAGCGAAAACATGAAAGAAAAATAAATTTAATATTGAGTTAAATTACAAATTATGTAATAATACGTTTAATGTACTTGTTACATGGGATTTTCTTCGACATAGCTGTTCCTTAAGTCCATTTACTCGCTCTTTACCAATAAAACACATGTTTAATTATTTATTAGATTATTTAATTAAACGTTTACATGTATCATTAGCAATGTATTTACATAAGTTATATTAGTATTATTATATTAATATTTATTTATAAACAAGAATGCTGAGGTATTTACATTAATAACATTCTGAATAATGACTCCAACTAAGCTTAAATGCTTGTGCTAGGAGATGGTTCACGTATTGCCGTTGAAAGGTGAATTTAAATCTATGACATTGTGTTGCGCAGACCGGACATTAAACTATTAGGCTATTGACGATTGAAATATAATATTATTGTGAACGTATTACGTATATTATAAATCTCAGTTGACGAGCGCAAAGATGAATCGAATTGATTGGAAAATCGTAGTGTCAAAGGTATTAAGATGATATACCCTTTGTCGATTTCGATCACGTCGATATCTTCCTGCCAGAAGACTGCATTTTCGCGTATGTTATAGCACCGTAGGCATTTGCATATGCCTAATAAAGGGCCCTCTCTCATTGTCCTTTTTTCTATTCCGGTGAAATGCATGTGCAATATGAGCCGTGGAAGGTACAGATGCAGTTCAGGGACACGAGACATACGGTTGTTTTAGGGGATCATGGATGTGTTGTATATATCCAGACCCGAAAAACGACAATTAGTGCTTTTTAAATATAGCTCCTCGGCTCTTCGGAAATCGAATCCAGGTCTCAAAACCCAGCAGACAGGTACTCTAACCACGCGGGCATTTAAAATATTATTACAATTCGTGAATAATGGCATAATTTTAATTGTTGACTAAGTTCCATGGCATAAAAAAAACGTACCCACTTTTTATTATGGCGTAGTCCAGTAGTTTCTTTATTAGAGTAAATACATAATTATACTATTACTTGATTTCAAAGTGTGGTGGAACGAAAATGTTTAATTTGTACTAATTGTTTTTAGTGTCTTTTAATTGTGTATACAGTACCCGTAAGTACGGGTAACATATCAGACAAAAAAGTATGATCTTTGTAAAATTATCACCATTTTCGAAATATAGATTTTACATCGTAGTCCTCAGATGTCACTACACTAATACGTCATCTAATTTTGTTCAAAAAAATCCCATGTAACAAGTACATTAAAAGCATTATTACATAATTTGTATTTTAACTCAATACCAATTTTATTTTCCTTTTATTTTTTCGTTTTAAAATGTAAATGTAATAAAACTTACATTTTTACTTACGTTACCTATTTAAGCTTTAAAAAACAAAAAAAAACCTGAGCGTATTGTCTTTTTTTAGTTAGTTGCAATATTTCCTACGCGGTGGTTTCAATTAATGCAGGGCTTTCAAATCCTAACTTACTCCAATATACATAGTAGATACTGTAACAATATTAACGATTTTTTCGAAATACGCTAAGTACGTAACTAACACTTAAATAAAAATTTTAGAAAATGACATTGGAGCGGAGGGATAGAGCCTATAGAGGCCTGTCCCAATGTCACATCATTGATTTGTGAATAAAATTGTACATTTGTAATTGTTTTTTTTGAAACCAGTCATTTACCGGTGCCTGTCATTAGTGCTAGTTTAATATTAAATAAAGTGAGATCTTTATTGATATAGATTTTTGTCTTAAACAATTTCAAGGCCTTGTTTGGGACCAGTTTAACAAAGCACAAGATAACAAGGAGCTGATTTATATAATTGAATGTCGAAGGTTATTTTGTAATATATTCCGGGCCTATTAAAATACGTTTCTCAAACAAAGGAATTTAAATTAAGCAATATACTAAGCGGAACACTTGTCACCGTAAAATTCACGGAATAACTTTACAAGTATTTTATGATAATATTTAAACAAATCCTGTTATTATAAATATATCAGCTACCCTATATCATTGTGTCGATTTTGTAAAAACTGAAATGCAAGAATATACGAGTAAGTACAAGTTGACCTCGGAATAAATGGGTTAGCTTTGGTTAAAGATACTTCTGACTTTTTTTTATTTCTTTGAGTATTCTACTCAGCAAATCATTGCTTTTGAGCAAGACCTAATGTATGACCAGTACAACAGTTTGCGGAATTTGATTTATTTTTATTTTATTTCTTACAGGTTTTCTCACGATATTTCCTTTCAACGCCTAGCACGCAATAAATCAGCACGTACAATTGCAATTAACAATTTAATTGGTGCCGGCATAAGGGATCGAATTCGATTTGGTCGCGTGCCGAGATTTAAAGACGAGCGGCACGGCACCCAAGCTAACAACCTGCAAAGTAATATCAAAATATTCTCATATTTTTAAGCTATATGAAATTAATACACTCATTTTCATAAAATATCTAACCAATATAAATATACATTTAATTATTGATGTAATGCTAATACAGCTTATATACTGGTAATGTCCGAAAGCAAATTACCGTATATTCGATAAATGGATGCAATCAAGGTTTGATTGAATTGCCTAGTGAGATTAATAGTCAAACACGTTACTACAGGTTATATTCATATAGAGGATCATAGCTGTGATAAGAGATACCAACCTACCTACACATACTATTAGTAACTACCAGTATCATAAAGCATATCATGAACATATGCATTTTAGGGTTACAAGATTTTAATTACAAGAATGGAAATTAATAATGATGCATTTATATTTTATAGTGGTCATGAAATATGGTATACCCAATAAAACAAATAATATATTGGATTTACCATAGCAGCATATTTCGGTTTTTGTTTTTTGAAAGAGAAATATTCTGTAGTTATTTATCTAAAAAAAATTAATAAATACAGTAGTATTCAGTAATTTTGATTCTATGCTACTTACATATTATATTTAAAAGCATTTTTGTCAAGAGTGAAACATTTTTTTTTTAATTTATAATTAATTATAAAAAACTGTCAAAATTTCTTTAATCGTAAATCGAAGTTGAAAATTAGTAGGACTGTGTATGCTTTACTACGAACGCTCACGGCTCTGCTATATATCCTACACGAATCCATCTGGTTGTAAGACAGCAGATGTTACGATTACTAAAGGCGGACAGGAGGGCAAAAAATAAATATATATGAAAATTCATATCATGGAAACATCTCTTTATATTAGATAAACCTTGTTCAAACGTCGGAATGAGTGATAAAAAAATTGTATCGAAAATTGTACCTAAGTTTATTTTTATGTTGTTTTACCAAAACTACTGTGGTACGGAAGCAGTTTGAAAAATAGTTCCAATGCTGATCGTTAATGACTGCAATAATTTTCCGGCATGCTTCAGTAAGCAAAAGTTCGTCCTCTAACCAGCACGTACATCACGTTGCAATTTTCATCCTTACTACTAAATGCTTAAGTTTATTAATTATACCAGAAATTTCTTTGAAACAACGTTATATATATATATATATTGTCATTAATTTTATCTATAACAATAAACTCAGCGACTCTGCAATACACGCCTTTACTAGAGATTGGCAGTGACGAGCACCAACGATGACTCCCCACTCCAATCTGAGCTCCACTCCACCTTAAAGAATTTAGATATGACATAACTACTCATTCTGCCTGGATCAAGTAAAACTCGAACCCAATGACTTCGCTCCCGTCGGCTATATTTAAAACCACACAAGGAAGAAGTGAATTTTTGCAATATAGACATTTGAATCTTTTAATGAAATTTGAGGCCGTATGATTAGGTCTTACAGAAAGCACACATAATTTTTAAAGATTTAACTATATTAATTCTCTCCCACATACTTTCAAATAGTTATAACAGTTATTAAAGACATGTGATTATATATACTTACCTATCCTTATGTTGCGAGCTTTGAAATAATTTTCGCTTTAGCACTTTGACAAGTAACATGGCTGCCCCCCATGTCCATTTTACACCTACTGGTGATAATCTACAACGCGGCCATGTCCAAAGGCACCTTCCCGAACACCTGGAAGGAAGCCGATGTCATAGGGATTCTCAAGCCCTCAAAACATCCAACCGATCCATCAGCCTATCGACCCATAAGCCTACTCAAAGTCTTGGGTAAGGTATATGAAAGGCTCATCCTCACCCGCCTCAAGGACTTCATGCTGTCCCGAGGGCTGCCAATCAATGAGCAGTTCGGGTTTCGCACCCAACACTCATGCACACATCAAGTGCACCGCATCACGGAGCACATCCTCAGTAAATTTCTTCAGGGCTACCAAACTGGGGCACTTTTTCTCGACGTGGCGAAAGCTTTCGACAAGGTCTGGCACAACGGGCTCATATACAAACTATATGAGCTCGGTGTGCCAGATCGACTCGTACTTATCATACGAGATTTTCTCCGAAATCGAACCTTTCGTTACCGCGTTGAGGGAACGCGTTCCGAGGTTCACCCCATTTGTGCCGGAGTACCACAAGGCTCTGTCCTAGGTCCTACTTTATACACACTCTACACCAACGACATACCGCGCACTCGCGGTGTAGAGCTAGCCCTTTTCGCCGATGACACCGGCCTCTACGTGTCTGGATTTAAACCAGACGCTATTTGTAAACGCCTCCAATCTGCAGCCATCACCTTAGGGAAATGGTTTCGGAAATGGAGGATCGAGGTTAACCCCACCAAAAGTGCAGCCATTTACTTCTCTCGGCGCAACAAAACGCCGCATCTCCAAACTATAGAGTTATTTGATCGTCCAATCCCTGGGAAAGACAGTCAAATACTTAGGCGTCACATTAGATGAAAGACTCACCTTCGGTCCGCATGTCAACCGCGTACGGAATCGAGCAGCGTTCGTCCTAGGTCGTTTGCACCCGTTACTTAATAAAAATAGCAAAATGTCCCTGCGTAATAAAATTACACTTTACAAAGCGTGCATCCGACCCATAATGACATACGCAAGCCCCGTCTTTGCATGTGCCTCCCCGCGTCACATTCACCGACTTCAGGTAATACAAAATCGTTTCATGCGCAAGGCCACCGGTGCGCCGTGGTTCTTGCGTAACGAAAATCTACACATAGATCTTGAGCTGCCGACCATAGCTCAGTACCTGAAGCAGGCTTCTCGCCGATATTTCAACTCTGCCGTCACACACCGAAACCCTTTGATTGTAAGTGCCGCCACTTACAATCCCATCGCGAATCACAGATTTACCCGCGTCCGTAGGAGACCGAGGCACGCCCTCGACGACCCTGACGACGCAACCACCAGGGCCCAAGCCCTTCATAAAACACAACACACAAACATTGACCCTCATATCGCCCCGCCGACGGCGGGGCGTCGCAAACAAAGTTATTCGCGATACCGCCATGTCACTGGCCGGTTCTCTCCAGTCCATACAGATAGAAGCGTTGCTGGAGTTTCTTGCGCCACTTCTTCTCCAGCGCCCACGCATTCTGGAAGTGGTGGTACAGGTAGTTAATAATAATAGTGATATTAATTAAGATAATCCTCTGTCAGAAGCAACTGACCGAGCCGAGGTTCGGCCCTCTTGGGCACCCTCGAGTCAGACGCTCTCGCGAAACAGGGTAACGGTCCAAGCCGAGGCTCCTCCTCGGGAGCCCTTGCGCTAGTTACCCATATATAGAGGTCTCTGACTGAGAGCCATAAGCGCTCGGTCACCTCTCAACCCGGTGAAACTGTAAAAGCCCTGGGGCTAACAGCGGCCATCAGCCCGAAAAAAAAAAAAAAAAAAAAAAACATGGCTGCCCCGCCTATTAAACTTTACTTGAAACAAATTTTCTGCGTGTCTGTCACAAAATTCCAAAACTAAATCCGTAAAATTGAGCCAATTTTTATAATTACCTTCAAACTTGAAAATATCTTAGGCAGGTCACGACTCGACGCACTGCCAGAACTGGGCCGAAACAACAGCTTTTCCTCTTTACTCTCTTTGTTTTTTTAAACACGAAACAAATATTTACTCTGTATATTTTTTTTTTAATTTGATATCATTTTGCATTTCTTCAAGATATACCAAGTGCGTGCATAATTCTCCTTTATTTATGATATACGTATATATAGTTTTATTGTAAAACGATAAATCGCAGCGATGAAAATATGCTAATATCTCCAACCTCCTTTTTTTTAATTGATAAAAAGTCAGTTTAAATACGTACTTTTAATGTAATAATGATAGTAGTGTTTCACAATCTCAATTTTAAAAGCTATGAAAAAATGGTGAAAGGCAATTAGTAATATTCAACGATTGTACCATACATAGAGGCAATTAAATAACATTAATTGTTAAATGTGGCCTTCCTACCTAACACCTTTAACATTTTAAAACTTTAATATTGTATATTATATAAAAACAAGACAATTATATGAATTTATACGATTTTTGTGAATTAAATTTCTTTCTATTTCTTTTCAGTACTGAAAACTTTGATAATAATAATATAATAACTGTCCCAATAAATGTTTGCTAAGATGTTGGTCATAATTTATAATTACAGTGCGGCGTTGTAAACAATATAAATAAATAATTCCAGTGTTTGAAATAAGTTGATAACCCTTACTAAAATACTAACATCTTACAAAGATTTCCCTCTCGGGAGCCCTTGTGCTGGTTACTCATATGTAAAGGTCTCGATTGAATGCCATAAGCGCTCGATCACCTTTTAACCCGGTGAAACTGTAAAAGCCCTTGGGCCTTCAGCCCGAAAAAAAAAACATTACAAAGATTTGCAAGCTAAGGGTATGATACAAAAAATTACTAAGGGCACGACTAATAAAACAAATCTTACTTTAATAGTTAAAATATAATCAAAGTTCTCTATGCTCATTTAATACAAATTTTGACCAGATATTATGAGAAAGCCCTCAAACTTATCGCATGTTAATAATCTCCTTGAAAGAAATTTGAACCCAAAATGCGTTAATAAGTAGTACTTTTAAAACGTAGCTACGCTTAATAAACCGGTGATATGCAATGTAATAAACTGAGCTTCGAATTAACAGTTCAAAGGAGATAATGATGATATAACCAAATACAGCTACAATGACATTAGATTAGTGTCAGAATGGTTAAACTAAATTGAAAACTAATTTCGTCATATATAATATAAAGCTTATCGTAATAATTCAACGAGGAAATGCTGCCAGCATTATTTGGCCTATCGAAAGAAACAGAGGTATATGATAAATTTAGTTTTAGGTTATTTTAATTACATATATATATTGTTTATGAATAAATTATTGTTTAAGGAATAACATAATTCCAGTAAACGATTATAATATTGGATTTTCAATTTCAATTTTGATAAAATATATAAAATGAATCCGCATTTATTTAATTTTAACTTTTTTGTAATACAAGGATTCGTCTCGTTGTGTCATTTACTTTCCAACATTTACACACGGCATCTAACAATTTTTAAATTGCAATATGATATGGCAACTTAATTACATGTTCTGATATAAACGTACAATGTTAATTATAGTAGAAACCTTTTCTTAAGTATACCTAATGAATTTGACCAGCACATAAAAATAGCACCCGTTAACAAGTATCATGGATAGACCGGCATTGGCATTCTCAACTTTTGTAAAAGAACTAACTTATACAGTAACTTTTTTTAAGTATGCCATTAATTTACATAATAGTATATTATATTATTATTGATCATATTAAATATGCATATGTAATTTCACCTGAGAAATGTATATATTACAGCAGAACCTAACTTTTTTATAGTGTATATAGGCGTCGTGCACCGGAGACTTAAAGACCTAAGACCTAAAGAAGAATTTCGTTTTTATCGCATCTATATTAATACAAACATTTTGTTAATATTTAGCAGCCGTCAGCCGCGGGATTTAAATTTAAAATTTATAAAAAATTGGGATAGTGCAGTTATCCGTAGAATCCGTAGTGTTTAAAAATATTGATAATTAAAAAATACAGCATTGAATAACAATATTTATTAAAACACTACTTTTATGTGTCTTATATCGTAGAATACTCGTATGACATAGTTCCAGCATTATTATTTCAGCCTTCCCTTCCTTTAAATCCAATCACACTACGATAAATAACCCTGGCGTGTTCCTTTGATATTGACATCTGAACTATGTAACGAAGCAGTCTCTCTTATAACACCGCAGATTTGATAGTTGAACCATTAGTTGTTACGTTTAGATTATTGTCAGGCTAAAGTATTTCTAGTGTTAGTATAAAACTTAGTCTTATCAATTAGGCCACTAAATGCCTTACATATGTATCGTGTTAAGGGTAACAAATAAATAAGTAATAAAATAAGCTGCAACTTTGGTTAACCGGATAAGGACCACGCCCTCGCAGAATACCATTGTGAAGTAGAAGCATAACGCTACAGCGTTTCGTATGATGAGAGTATGGAACTGAGAACTGGATTATAGGTGACGAAGCATTCCATCTCAGTCCTCAAAGATGACAACGCATGTGCACTATGATTCCTTGGCAAGGATGAATGTAGATGTCATGGGCCGCAGGAATCACATACCATTAGGTGAAATGTAAGCTCGTTTGTTACTCTCAATGTAATAAAAAAAATAGATGTCACGGGCTACAAGAATCACTTACCATCAGGTATTACCACCCTAAATATTAATAGTAATTATAATGAAGATGTGTTGTAATCTCCGAGGACTAATATAGAATAAGTCGCTACCAGTGAAAAGGGTCTTTTGAATTTTTTATTTACTGGAGAACAGTGATAAATTATTATTTAAGTCTGGTATTCTGAGTCAGCGTCGTTCTGCCGACTTATTCGTGACGATTTCGTTAAATAATTTTTTTCCATAATTACAGTATAGTGGGGGGAAAAAGCAGATTAGAATTCCATTTTGCATACATCGCAGAACCAGTAACGGCGATTATAAAACAATCGGTTTGGATTGTCGCCAACCTAACGAGATTTTTACATTTTAATGGCATACGCGCAGTTGTTTTACATACGTTTTTATAGACCAGGCTTAAACACAAAAGAAAGAGATAGATTGTTGTCACTACAATATTTATATAATTATTGTTTTTATTTTAACCTAATACAGAAAATTTACTTTTTACTACTATTTACTTTAATATTACTAATAATATTTTTTTAGGAATTGGTGGTAACGATGGTATAGTGCTTTTAATGATAAAAGGGCACTTAATTCACATCATAGGAGAATAATCAAGTTGATTATTGACTATGACTGATTACTAACTCACCTTTACTGAAATATTTCAAACAACTCTTTACCTCTTTCCCTAGCCCTGGAGATAGAGTTTACTAAACGTAAAACACGTCTCAGTTTTGTAAGACTTATGCTGGTAGAGCCACTCTGTAACTAACTAGTTAGAAACTTCTAGCTGCAATATGAATGGGTTGGCTTGACAAGGAAGGGACCACGATTTTTTTTATGGCTGATGGTCCGATTAACCCGAGGGTTTTTACAGCTTCACCGGGTTAGAAGGTCGCCGAGCGCTGAGGGCACTCAGCCGAGACCTTTATTTATGGGTAACCAACACAAACTCGACTTAGACCGTTAACCTGTGCGCGAAAGCAATTGACTTGAGCGTCCCCGAGAGGGACGAACCTCCGGCTCAGTTAGTTGCTCTTACGGATAGAAAGAAAGAACCACGACCTCATAGAATCATCATCATCATCAGCCTGTATCAGTCCATTGCTGGACATAGGCCTCTTCCATGGCAAGCCACTGAGCTCGGTCTCCAGCTCTTCCTATACCGATTATGGCTCACAGAATACCAGCCTCAAAAAGCAAAACGCCACAGTCCCGTATGTTGGGTGTAGAGTTCCTGGGATCCAATTAAAGGAACGAGGCATTCCATCTCCTGAAACTTTGTTGAGGATGTATGTATATACCACGGGCAGCAGTCATACCAACTATAGAACTATTTGTGAAATTTTTCCAGCCCAAATTATAAAAATGTCTTGTCTTAAAGATGTCTAATCTAATAATGATAATTGACAAGAAGATATGTCGCAAAATACTTATCGTATGTATACAGTCCTTGATAATTTAATTACTCCATAAGGGCTTGAGTGTTTCTATTAGTACCAATAATTGTTTTATTCATATTTATACTATTCTAGGGGCAATTTAATTTATAACATAATGAAACCTTTTAAAAGTATTAATTTACATTGGAACGAAAAATATAAGAAAATTCATGCTTTATGAGTTAAATAAAATGCAGTCCTTGTTTGAATGGGAATTGACGATTCCCTCCAATATAGTTCATTGACGCGCAGTATTCCACAATGGAAACTTATCTGTCAGCTTTATTGATAACCGAGGAGTGCTGTAAACTGCGCATCGGTTTTGGGAATAATCGGTGGATTATAGGAAATATCTTGATTACTTTGGCTTGGACATTTTAAGTTCTGGAGCAGAATATTGAGGATCAAATTTAACTTTAACTGCCAAATTAACTATCTAATATAACATTTCTTGTATTTAAAGGAATACTACACAGTAAAAAAATAATAATTAAAAAAAAACTTTCACAAATTTTATATTTAAATTTAGGTTTAATGTTCAACATTTTAATACCTTACGTATGGAGCAAAGCTTTACGACACTTATAATCACGGGGGAACTAATGTATGTTTGACATTGACGATGTCTGTAATATCAGAACGCCAAACACCGTTAATGTCAACATTTTATTTCTTTAACCACAAATTGTAAAAGTAGCAATATACGTCACATTACTGTTACAGATTTCTTCTCTATTAACTACTACTATTAAATATGATATGTATTTTATTACATTTTCTGACGATAGACAGTTCTCCATTACGAATTTTTAATGGCAGTTTTGCGTTGGAGATTGATTTTGAATTGCTCACGCATGCAGTTAAAGGTATCATATTATATACTTGTATGCATCATAGATCATGACAAAGGAAAATTACTCGGCACACTAGGAAAAACGTGGGCAAACAAGCTGCGCCTTATTTAAAAGTCCTTAAGACTTCAGTGCAATTGTAACTGTTACTCGAGATTTATTTAGTGAGAATTACAAAAGAAAATATTTAGTAACCTTTGATTATCACAATGTTTTTCAACATTTTTTAAAAAAGATAAATATGAAACATGTAGCATATGACTAGCTATTTAATAATATTTCAAATGTTAATTTAACGTAATATTTATAAAAAAATACTAAACAAAATCTTACACGTTTTGATAAAGTAACTTTTTGTTTATTGACAGTGTACCCACGCTGCACCTTGTTTTGAACTGCAGTATTAAGGGTCAGACGGAGGAAGAAACACGCTACTTTATTTCGTTAATAAAATTTATAATTGGGTACGTTTTTTTTTGTAATGATAATAAGTTGAGAATCGTAGATACAGTTAATCAAATGATAAATATCCCTGTAGCCCGTGACATCCAAATCGTTTCCCGATCATTATTAGGAAGCTGGCATGTATTTCGGTATATTAGTTGCTCATGTTTTATATCTATGGTGATTAAAATTCCGAACGAGAACCTAGCTCGTCAGTATTCAGCACTAGCCAGTCATTTAAGGCTCTATGTCATAGCGTCACATCGTTTTTGCGTCACAGAGATTCAATTTTTTTTAAAAGATGGATTTAAGTCATTTGGTCTTGTTTGCCTTTGGAGTTGATATTAAAAATCCATAATGCTCTACTGAAAATAAAATAGGACATTTAATTCAAAGTCATGCTGGGGCGTCTTGGAATATAATACACCTCATTGATTTTCTTTGTTTTCTTAAGAAATCTAAGCATGCACATTATATAGCATTGTTACTTGACAGGACAAAGGCAACATGCTGTCAGACTATTTTGTAGTGGTATCACTTTATTGTTTACTGAACAAACACATGCAAATTACACTAAATTGTTTGACTTAAACTAAATTATACGAGTACGAGTATTTATTCTACATAGATAAAAAGTAAAATCCATTAATTTTACTTTGCTTACTGCTAGTCCAAAAACGGAATCCCTGAGTTATAAGCACCTGCATTCTTCCAACGACGCAGTATTTTTATTTAATTGAGACGTAACACATTACATATTACTATGATAATTTTACTTACAAAACTCGTAAACGTTTTGAATGTAATTTTTTATGTCCATTTCAGCTTATTATGTGCTTGTGTTAGTTCGTGTCTATGGGTATGTAATTTATGGGTGTATGTATGTGGGAGTGTGAAGGAAAATGGGGGAATATATGGTTGAGTATATGCAACACATTTCTTAAATAATTAAACAATCGGGTGTGGAAGATTTTCAGTTTCATCATCATAGCTAAGTTTTAAAATTCAATAACGATCTTCTTACAATCGTACTTACTTTTACTATCAATAGCCAATTCTTTGTTAGCTTTATTATAAATCAACCGTCCGAGAAAGTAAAAGAATCTACGACTAAAAGTAGTCTTGCAATTGTTACCCAATGGGAGCACATTTCTACGTGTGGCCTGTCGTCGAGAATGAAAAGTTGTCGCACATTGAAGACTTCACAGTATTCATAGAGATTTCTGTAGGATTACGAAAAGGCTTAAAGGTACAAATTTTTAAAACTGTTCTTTTTGCGCGTTCAAGAAATATTAAATTAGTTTTATAAGCACCACCCCCAGCTAGATATACAATAATGTAGTCTTATATCGTAGAATACTCGTATGACATAGTTCCAGCATTATTATTTCAGCCTTCCCTTCCTTTAAATCCAATCACACTACGATAAATAACCCTGGCGTGTTCCTTTGATATTGACATCTGAACTATGTAACGAAGCAGTCTCTCTTATAACACCGCAGATTTGATAGTTGAACCATTAGTTGTTACGTTTAGATTATTGTCAGGCTAAAGTATTTCTAGTGTTAGTATAAAACTTAGTCTTATCAATTAGGCCACTAAATGCCTTACATATGTATCGTGTTAAGGGTAACAAATAAATAAGTAATAAAATAAGCTGCAACTTTGGTTAACCGGATAAGGACCACGCCCTCGCAGAATACCATTGTGAAGTAGAAGCATAACGCTACAGCGTTTCGTATGATGAGTATGGAACTGAGAACTGGATTATAGGTGACGAAGCATTCCATCTCAGTCCTCAAAGATGACAACGCATGTGCACTATGATTCCTTGGCAAGGATGAATGTAGATGTCATGGGCCGCAGGAATCACATACCATTAGGTGAAATGTAAGCTCGTTTGTTACTCTCAATGTAATAAAAATAGATGTCACGGGCTACAAGAATCACTTACCATCAGGTATTACCACCCTAAATATTAATAGTAATTATAATGAAGATGTGTTGTAATCTCCGAGGACTAATATAGAATCAGTCGCTATCAGTAAAAAGGGTCTTTTGTATTTTTTTATTTACTGGAGAACAGTGATAAATTATTATTTAAGTCTGGTATTCTGAGTCAGCGTCGTTCTGCCGACTTATTCGTGACGATTTCGTTAAATAATTTTTTTCCATAATTACAGTATAGTGGGGAAAAAGCAGATTAAATTCCATTTTGCATACATCGCAGAACCAGTAACGGCGATTATAAAACAATCGGTTTGGATTGTCGCCAACCTAACGAGATTTTACATTTTAATGGCATACGCGCAGTTGTTTTACATACGTTTTATAGACCAGGCTTAAACACAAAGAAAGAGATAGATTGTTGTCACTACAATATTTATATAATTATTGTTTTATTTTAACCTAATACAGAAAATTTACTTTTTACTACTATTTACTTTAATATTACTAATAATATTTTTTTAGGAATTGGTGGTAACGATGGTATAGTGCTTTTAATGATAAAAGGGCACTTAATTCACATCATAGGAGAATAATCAAGTTGATTATTGACTATGACTGATTACTAACTCACCTTTACTGAAATATTTCAAACAACTCTTTACCTCTTTCCCTAGCCCTGGAGATAGAGTTTACTAAACGTAAAACACGTCTCAGTTTTGTAAGACTTATGCTGGTAGAGCCACTCTGTAACTAACTAGTTAGAAACTTCTAGCTGCAATATGAATGGGTTGGCTTGACAAGGAAGGGACCACGATTTTTTTTATGGCTGATGGTCCGATTAACCCGAGGGTTTTTACAGCTTCACCGGGTTAGAAGGTCGCCGAGCGCTGAGGGCACTCAGCCGAGACCTTTATTTATGGGTAACCAACACAAATTCGACTTAGACCGTTAACCTGTGCGCGAAAGCAATTGACTTGAGCTTCCCCGAGAGGGACGAACCTCCGGCTCAGTTAGTTGCTCTTACGGATAGAAAGAAAGAACCACGACCTCATAGAATCATCATCATCATCAGCCTGTATCAGTCCATTGCTGGACATAGGCCTCTTCCATGGCAAGCCACTGAGCTCGGTCTCCAGCTCTTCCTATACCGATTATGGCTCACAGAATACCAGCCTCAAAAAGCAAAACGCCACAGTCCCGTATGTTGGGTGTAGAGTTCCTGGGATCCAATTAAAGGAACGAGGCATTCCATCTCCTGAAACTTTGTTGAGGATGTATGTATATACCACGGGCAGCAGTCATACCAACTATAGAACTATTTGTGAAATTTTTCCAGCCCAAATTATAAAAATGTCTTGTCTTAAAGATGTCTAATCTAATAATGATAATTGACAAGAAGATATGTCGCAAAATACTTATCGTATGTATACAGTCCTTGATAATTTAATTACTCCATAAGGGCTTGAGTGTTTCTATTAGTACCAATAATTGTTTTATTCATATTTATACTATTCTAGGGGCAATTTAATTTATAACATAATGAAACCTTTTAAAAGTATTAATTTACATTGGAACGAAAAATATAAGAAAATTCATGCTTTACGAGTTAAATAAAATGCAGTCCTTGTTTGAATGGGAATTGACGATTCCCTCCAATATAGTTCATTGACGCGCAGTATTCCACAATGGAAACTTATCTGTCAGCTTTATTGATAACCGAGGAGTGCTGTAAACTGCGCATCGGTTTGGGAATAATCGGTGGATTATAGGAAATATCTTGATTACTTTGGCTTGGACATTTTAAGTTCTAGAGCAGAATATTGAGGATCAAATTTAACTTTAACTGCCAAATTAACTATCTAATATAACATTTCTTGTATTTAAAGGAATACTACACAGTAAAAAAATAATAATTAAAAAAAAACTGTCACAAATTTTATATTTAAATTTAGGTTTAATGTTCAACATTTTAATACCTTACGTATGGAGCATAGCTTTACGACAATTATAATCACGGGGGTACTAATGTATGTTTGACATTGACGATGTCTGTAATATCAGAACGTCAAACACCGTTAATGTTAACATTTTATTTCTTTAACCACAACTTGTAAAAGAAGCAATATACGTCACATTACTGTTACAGATTTCTTCTCTATTAACTACTACTATTAAATATGACATGTTTTATTTTATTACATTTTCTGAGGATAGACAGTTCTCCATTACGAATTTTTTATTGCAGTTTTGCGTTGGATATTGATTTTGAATTGCTCACGCATGCAGTTAAAGGTATCATAATATATACTTGTATGCATCGTAGATCATGACAAAGGAAAATTACTCGGCACACTAGGAAAAACGTGGGCAAACAAGCTGCGCCTTATTTAAAAGTCCTTAAGACTTCAGTGCAATTGTAACTGTTACTCGAGATTTATTTAGTGAGAATTACAAAAGAAAATATTTAGTAACCTTTGATTATCACAATGTTTTTCAACATTTCTTAAAAAAGTTAAATATGATACATGTAGCATATGACTAGCTATTTAATAATATTTCAAATGTTAATTTAACGTAATATTTATAAAAAAATACTAAGCAAAATCTTACACGTTTTGATAAAGTAACTTTTTGTTTATTGACAGTGTACCCACGCTGCACCTTGTTTTGAACTGCAGTATTAAGGGTCAGACGGAGGAAGAAACACGCTACTTTATTTCGTTAATAAAATTTATAATTGGGTACGTTTTTTTTAATGAAAATAAGTTGAGAATCGTAGATACAGTTCATCAAATGATCAATATCCCTGTAGCCCGTGACATCCAAATCGTTTCCCGTTCATTATTAGGAAGCTGGCATGTATTTCGGTATATCAGTTGCTCATGTTTTATATCTATGGTGATTAAAATTCAGAACGAGAACCTAGCTCGTCAGTATTCAGCACTAGCCAGTCATTTAAGGTGTCATAGCGTTTTTGCGTCACAGAGCTTAAATTTTTTTTTAAAAGATGGATTTAAGTCATTTGGTCTTGTTTGCCTTTGGAGTTGATATTAAAAATCCATAATGCTCTACTGAAAATAAAATAGGACATTTAATTCAAAGTCATGCTGGGGCGTCTTGGAATATAATACACCTCATTGATTTTCTTTGTTTTCTTAAGAAATCTAAGCATGCACATTATATAGCATTGTTACTTGACAGGACAAAGGCAACATGCTGTCAGACTATTTTGTAGTGGTATCAGTTTATTGTTTACTGAACAAACACATGCAAATTACACTAAATTGTTTGACTTAAACTAAATTATACGAGTACGAGTATTTATTCTACATAGATAAAAAGTAAAATCCATTAATTTTACTTTGCTTACTGCTGGTCCAAAAAACGGAATCCCTGAGTTATAAGCACCTGCATTCTTCCAACGACGCAGTATTTTTTATTTAATTGAGACGTAACACATTACATATTACTATGATAATTTTACTTACAAAACTCGTAAACGTTTTGAATGTAATTTTTATGTCCATTTCAGCTTATTATGTGCTTGTGTTAGTTCGTGTCTATGGGTATGTAATTTATGGGTGTATGTATGTGGGAGTGTGAAGGAAAATGGGGGAATATATGGTTGAGTATATGCTACACATTTCTTAAATAATTAAACAATCGGGTGTGGAAGATTTTCAGTTTCATCATCATAGCTAAGTTTTAAAATTCAATAACGATCTTCTTACAATCGTACTTACTTTTACTATCAATAGCCAATTCTTTGTTAGCTTTATTATAAATGAACCGTCCGAGAAAGTAAAAGAATCTACGACTAAAAGTAGTCTTGCAATTGTTACCCAATGGGAGCACATTTTTACGTGTGGCCTGTCGTCGAGAAGGCGATGTGGATTTCGAGATAAACAAATGTTGACGAAGTATAATTTGCAGGATGAAAAGTTGTCGCACATTGAGGACTTCAAAGTATTCATTGTATTTATAGATATCTGTAGGATTACGAAAAGGCTTAAAGGTACAAACTTTTAAAACTGCTCTTTGTGCGCGTTCAAGAAATATTAAATTGGTTTTATAAGCACCACCCTAGACCACAGCTAGATATACAATAATGTAGTTATGATTGACACAAGGCATAATTGACCGTTTTCGGTATGTTTGGTTCCGCAATATGTCTAAAATTTTTGAAAACGTGGACTAGTTTAAGGATTCTCCCTATCGATAGTTCAATAATCGGCACAAAGCTTAATTTCTCATCCATGACCACACCCAGATGTTTTATAGTAGAAGGATTATCTAATTTCGGACACATGAGTTTAAGATATTTTTATTATATGAGTGGTAATAAATAGCCACATATTTCACCTGATGTTAATTAATACCTACAGCTTATGACACAAATATTCGCCCTGGATGCAGAATCAGTGTGACCTCCTTCAGTCGAATCGATCGATTCCTGCTACAGTTAGTTTTAACTGCTGCACAGTCTTCTGCCCGAAAACCAATTAATGATTTAATAAGACCTTGCATCTTTAAGGTTTTATTTAATCATCTCTTAAAGAGTATTGGATGATTATGGACTAGCTAATGGTCACTTTGATGAGTTCCTTGCGTCATCATATCGTAGTTGGACCCTGCAGGTAATTGTATTATCTAATTAATTAGTATTACTGATCAAGTTAAATAGCGATGAGTTTAATATTGGTACCTCTGTGCAGTTGATATAACTCCCTATTATTTATGAACAGTAAAATTTGAATATAGCATATTTCAAAAGATCGCCCTATTTCAACCGTCACAGTCTAGGCTATTGTAAACGAACACGACACTGGTGTATACAGCTTAACCAAATTCGTAGCCTTTACAATTTATACTATCTATTCTATTCCATTACATAGACATTGATAAGCTATGATAAATCGTTAGTCTGAAGCTTTACACTAAGTAAACTTACATTAATTTAGGTTGAGATCTAATAAACAGTGATTAATTGTTGGTTTCTTCAGCAGTAGAGTTTAGTAATTACTCCTATTTTTTCACTAAACACTTAGACTGACCCTAAATCGAAAAAATTTATTTGTGTTGTGAAAACTTAAATTGATAATTATTCTGTGTCTCAATCCTACTATATATCGCTTAAAAGAGTATTTATTAATTAACTATATTTAAGTAATTGTCATAATTTTTTATTCACATCTAAGGTATATTTTGTTTTTGTACGTTAATTTATTTTTGTTTCTAACTCTGCTTGATAATTTATACTGGAAATTCCATTAGCGAAAAACACTATCTAACAAAAACTTTCAAATAATTGCTAAATGCACTTTGATATGTATTTATGTATGAACTTTCGCGGCTAAGGAACTGCACAGCCTACCGACTCAATAAATAATAAAACCAACCCGTAGGTCTGAGGTGCCGAGGAAATAAATTGCTTGATCTTAAATGGCATAAAATCAACCAGAAGATAGAAAAAAAACAGTGGGTCAGGATACTCTACTCTAAGGTGATACCGGTGACGTGATTTCTATTCCTGAGCTTATGCTGGTATGACAAATCTTAAATATTAATAAAAAAATCGGAGCCATCAGGAAAAATCTTAATTAAATGACGCAATCATAAAATTTTCTGATGCTGATGGTCTTAAGTAAACTTAAGATTAGAATATATAATATAATTGATGTACCCTGCCGGCTAAAAGTTTAAGGCCGCACATAAACAGCATAATTATCCATTAATTGTAATAAAATTCCGTAGGATAAATAAAAGAAATGTACTTCTGCATATTCTATTTTTAGTATCGAATATTTAAAGAAGTCATTCATTTGTTTACTTTCAAGTTATTGGACAATAAACATCTATTGTTTCCAAACACCGATAAACGCTACGCTAGAGCCAGGTGGTAGAGTCGTAATAATATTTTTATAATGTCTTCATTACTAATTACTTTGCTTTTGTTACGTATTGGTCAATAATGAGGATTATTTAGCTCCTGAAAACACGTGTTTCTGACTTGTTATTACCCGAGTTTATTTGGGTTTGTTCACAAACATTCTCAATTAGTCTAAACTTGTGGTTTCTACAGTGAAACGTCATAAAATGGCAAAAGCTCGAGAAATTAACTTACTCGTTGTTTTACATAATGAAGGCAAATCTAAACGTGAGATTGCTTCACAACTTAAGTTATCGAAGACTTGTGTTCATGGCACAATAACTCGATACAGGGAGACTTTCAAGATCTTCCACGCTCGGGAAGGCCGAGAGCTGCCACTTCTAGTAAAAATAATTTCATTGTTGTTACCAGCAAGCGAAATAGACGATTAACAGCACCAGAACGTTGAAGGAAACAAAACCCGAGTTAAACTTTATCATTGACTACAATAAAACGGCGACTGAGAGATGTGAAGTTGTATGGTCGTGTTGCTGTTCGAAAACCTCTGCTAAGGCTGCAAAGCAAGAAAAACCGATGCAGTGGGCCTTGCCCATCGAGATTGGACTGAAGCAGATGGTAAAATAGCGGACCGATGAATCCAAGTTTGAACTATTCGGTTCAAACCGTAGAATTTACGTTCGACGCAGTGTCCAAGAAAAGATGATGTCAGATTGTGTAGTCCCAACAATCAAGCATGTTGGTTGCTCAATTGTGGTCTGGGGTTGCTTCTCTAGCCAAGGAACTGGCGATTTGATTAAAATTGAAGGAATTTTGAAAAAGGAACAGTACAAAAACATTTTAGGACAAAATGCCGTTTCTTTCGGGCTGCGATAAATTTAAGATGGATTAATTTTCCAACAAGATAATGATCCAAAGCATAGCTCAAAATTATGTAGAGGATATTTAGAAGAGAAAGAGGTACAAGGGGTGTTTAAAAACATGGTTTCGCCTCCTCAGAGCCAGGATCTCAATCCCATTGAACTTTTGTAGGAGGGACGTCCGTAATCGTAGCCCATCCTTGCGAGAAGAAATGTGGTATGCTTTATGCGAAATTTGGAACAAGACACCATTAACAAATTGATTGCCCGTATGCCGAGACTCGTGAAAAAGTCATAAAATATAAAGGAGAATTTTTTGATGAAAAATCAGTTTAGCTAACTGTAGCCTTTTTTTGCATGGACTGTCAATATTTCTTGTCATTGTAAAAGTATATTGTTTGTCAATCAATGTTCCATTAGATGATTAAACAGGTTAATTAAACATTTAAAATTTACTGGAGTTTTAGTTTATTTTCCTACTTTAATTAAGGCGGTCTTAAACTTTGGCCTGCAGCTTTTATGAGTATTAGAGCTATTAGGAGTGAACTGTAGCTCCAATTTGCGCAACACTTCGATTATATATGTTATCTATAATGATCAACTCTTCACACAGTCCTACGTGTTCAATTTATAGTACATCTTTTATTAAATATTTTTTATATTACAAGAATCATACAATTTAAAGATAACAATGTATAATGTTAAATATTGTGAACATGAAGAGACGTCCTTCCCTTCCAAATTTCAAGTAATCATTTTCATAAATATTTTAACTCTAAACAAATTTATTAATATTTGTTGCTTTTCTCATAATAATTAATTAATTAAAAATAGCAACTAAGTAATTTACCTACTAAATAAATTACCTAGTTTAAATTTCTTTTTATAAAAAAAACCGAATCCAAGGAATTAAAATCGTTTAAAGTTTCCCGTTGTATCTTTTTGAATATTAATATTATACACTGAGCAACTAGAACTAGAGAACTGAGGAACTAGAGAACTCCGTTCCTACAAATAATATTGTACTACTTTTTAACTAATAATATTCAACTACCACTTAAATAAAATACATAAAACACACAATTAACGGACTTAACGCAAATTAAACTTTATTATTTGAATACCTGAATATTTAAAATATTTAATTTAAGGAATTACCCTGAGCAAAATACTGTACAAGGCCTTTATTCTCCACTTTTTTTATACATAGAAATGGAAAAAAATGGGATACGTACTCAATTTAGATCTCCGATTTTATACCTTTTCCAGAGAGAAGGCAATTGTTTGTGATGCATAACAGTTTTATAATTGGTGTATTTATTAGAAATCCACTATTAAAACATCAACCTACGCACATATTGTAAATACATTCAGCTTGTGCTAATACACTGAATAATTCCCTGTAGGTGAGCTGTTCGTCTAAATTTGTGTCGGAACAGATTCCTCTAACCTGAATTTGAATAATTTATTAACACTCTGCTCACGCAACTCATTTGTTGATTTGGTAAATTGCCTTAAAAACAATTTAATGTTTGTAAATAAAATTAAAGAATTAAAATAATATAATGTAGTTATTTACAGGAATGAATTTAATAGGATTATAAGTTTGAATTAATGAAATGAAAAAATATGATTCTCAAAAATAATCGACTTCTAAAGTGTGTGATATTTGTATATACGAATGTTTTAATACAAGCAATCAATTAAAATTTCAATCTACTTAGATAATCTAGTGCTAGGATCTGATACCTGACTTAGGTTCTAGTGTATAGTGACAAAATAGCGTTAAAGTGATACACGAAGCATTTTATGGAAGATTGACTTGTGGACGGTGGAGGTAAATAAACTCCGCATAAAGCTAAACGGCGTAGGCGCGTTTCCAAGGCGTAATTGGCTAAGATTTTATTCTTTAATTGATAGCGACCAAGACTCCAACTTCTTCTTTACTGCGATAATGACTTAAGCTTTCTCTATCTCTCTTTAACACCTCATATCTATCATCAAATAACTCACTAGAACTGTAGTGCTTAACCAAGTCTCTGTTAGAAAAACTATATCATAGTAGTTGCAAAAAAAATTATGATAGATTCTCTGCATTTTCGTTCTTAAGCCACGGACGTTCTGATAGTAAATGCTTAAACTATTGAATTTTATAAATGACGCTGCCAAGTTGTTTTACTATGAATATATATAATTTTTCTCTTTTATTCTAGGGTATGCACTGAACCTCTATATTCGTTGCTTAAGGATACTGTTCTATCTAAGAAGAAGAAGAAGAAGAAGAAGAGGGAGAGGGAGAAGGAGAGAGAGGGGGAGAGGGAGAACTACGACAATCGTCAATGAAGTTTAGGTTTTCAGTATAATCTAATAGTCATAAAGTTAAAGTGGTCCGCTGTAATTTGTAGAGGCAACAATCGTCGGAGAATTAAATTTCTCGTGTCCACTTGATATTTAACCATAACCTGCAAACAGTTAAACAGTAAGAACATTTCTCTGGTTCCCAGGAGTTTATTATATGCTCGTACACATAAATGTGACCGTGAACTTCGGTAATATACCAGTCCATCGAGAGATTTTAATTATATTTCCTTTTGTCTCAAATTAAAAAAAGTTTCTATATATCTAGTATGTGGAACTTCTACATTTATACATCCATATAATAAATGATAAATCTCTTCTTTAAAACAAGTCTACTGGGACTGAAAGTGATAATAGAAGGAACCAACAAAATCGAAACAACATATACCACTTCGAAACAAAAGCTTATAGTAAGTTTCATGGTGGAAACGATTGTTCTTAAAAACTTTTGAAACAACACAATCTAAGATGAGAACAAAATGAACAAAGCTTTGCTCTCTCGTTCGTTTTATCTTTGACATAGCTTTCTTGATTTAAATTATTTACTTAACTTTTATTATTTTTAGCATTATTAAAAAATAAGATATAAAAAAAAGGTTTTTCTTTCATTCAACTTCTATATTTTAGTATCATAGAGTGGTGTTAGTAGATAGTTGAAGGTCAATGCTACATTTTATTATACTTTGACACCCTCAGCTCACCAGATTATCAGTCTCAAAACAAGTATTTATTCAGTCTTACATTGATTCTCAAGATTTTTTTTATGTATAACTCTGAAAAATGTGTCGTAAACAATATGTATATATATATATTCATAAAAATTATTCTTAAGATTGTAAATTCAAATTTGTGTAAATAGTTACGTTGTAAATGTGATAATGGTTCATTAAATAATTTAGTCGAGTGGGATTTATCAATAACTGCAAATAGCAAAACAAGAAAAAGCACAAATTATAATAATATTTCATTATTAGTTTAGTAATAAGCTTTAAGTTTTTTCTTAGTAAGTCTAAGAAAAAACTTAAAGCTTATTACTTTTTAACCTATTTAATTTATTCAAAGGTGCAAATTTCTTTTTGTTTTAAATTGTTTACTTTATTAGATATATATCTCTTACTATTAAACGCTGTCACATTTAATATGATAACTTCATCGCCACATATGTGCATGCGTGCGTATCATGTATGCATCATATAAACATACGTACGTAGTACGTGTAAAATTTAATGCAAATAAGTTCAGACAAGATTAGATCGTGTAAAATAATTGGTGCCGACATAAAATATTTTTTTTAATTTAATATTATTCACGACTCAACGCCCACTGTACAAGTAATAGGTTGAAATACCCGGAATCAGTACACCGAATGCGTAGGTTTTGCAAATACCTTTGCAGTTTTATACTCCATCCGTGTCTATGAATTTGTTAATCCTTGATTTCGTGCACTGGAAATTAACCGTTTTAATCCTAATGAACACTTAGAATTGAAACCTCTCAAAACAAAAGTAGGCACTCAAAACGTATATTGTTTGCAAATATTAATTCAAAATGTAATAATAATAGTTTTATTATAATTACAATATCATAAAGTTACGGGGATAATCGTGAGTTAAATAATTAAATTTGGTTGGTGAAATAGCATGGTAGTCCGACTTGCTGCAATTTCAACGTCGAGGTTTTTTCAATCTTCAAGACATTTATTGCCGTGTAGGAACAGTGTTTCTCGGTTGACGGAATAGTTTTCAGCTGTGAAGCGTCAAGCGGTGACGTGTGGGTAATGATCTGTAGTCTAATAAGCCAATGAAAACGACATATGACTTAATACCAACAAGATTTCCCAAAACACAAGGCGTTACCGAAAGGCCATCGGCCTAGCTTCATGACGCAGTGCGTCAGAACAAAAAATGTGAATTGTTTACATCAACCGATGAGCTGGCAATCACGGAAATTATGATACACGTTATGAGCGTCTATAAGAGATGGGTGGTCTTACGAAAGTTTGATGTACGATATCTCAATCTCTGAACAACGCAGGCGTAAAATCTAAAAACGCATTACCTCAACATTATACGATGCATATTTCCGTAGAAAGGTTTCCAGATTCAGCTCGGTCAAAATAGAACCATAATATAATAGCCTCATATGCATTGCAATGTTGTTTCATTGATTTCATTACGAATCGTATCGTAAAATAAATAATGTTTTTGTAGGTTCTTAGGATTTAAGATTAGTTGCTGAATTATATGATATTTATAAGCGCAATCAGGACAGTACTGCTTTCTGAATTTATTCTATTTTTTTTACAACTTACCGTAATAACTAATGACAAGTGATTGGATACCGGATTGGATTGAGTTATGGTAATATGTGTTTTTCCTCAGTAGTGTACCACGGGTAGGTCTTGAGATGATTTAAACAATGGTAGAGCTACGCTGCAGATTTCTTCTGGCTACAGAATGAACGGGTCAGCTCGACCGGGACAGGAACCCGGCCTTAAAGAATACCAGCGTGAAAAATCTCTTGTATTTCGTTTGGTGAGTGCAGGAACCTTTATTACTGGTGACGAGGCATTCCATCTCAGTCCTCAAGGGTGACCACGATTCCTTAACAAGGATGAATGAAGATGTCATGGGCCGCAGGAATCATTTACCATCGGGTGATCTATATACTCGTTTGTTACTCTCAATGAAATAAAAAAAAATTGACAAGAGGAAGATCTTGTCTAATATTGGTGTCGAATATGATTTAAATCTATGATGAAGGCTTACTATCAGCAATGGACTAGGGATGGGCTGATAACGACGGTTGATGATGATGATGTTTTTATTGTAAAGGACGGTGTAATAACTAAATAGTATTCCGTAAAATACCACACTAAATATATATAGCTTGAATAAATTACAAATATATTAAAGTAGACTTTGTCTCGAATATCTTGCCATTAGCATATTACATACCAGATCGCAATCTTTTCGTACGTGACTTTCGTCCAAAAAATCTCGCGTCATCATGAAAACCGACCATAATACCAAAATAATATGTGCTAACCGAACGTCGGATTGTTTTTCCATTATTACATTGTTTCGTCAAATTAAATTAGGTCACGAGCTAATATCCTTTGAACTGTATTGTATTTGTGAAATTATGGAGCTTCGCCAGTCGTGCCGACCCATTTATACTGCACCTTGTTTTTAAGAGCGTAACACCTTAATGTAATTCAACAACTAAGTATAAAATTAAAGTTCTGATTTAAGTACTTACTAATCAGATATTTAATCTTCAATAGTATACAATTCCTTGCTTTATATTTATAAACTTGCATTAAAGCAAATAAAATTCCTATACTATATTGGCAACACAAACAAGAAATTTCATGGTACATTTAAGTTAATTAATGTGTATTCTCAAAGGATGATATCCTCCTGGCCGATTTCGACCGACGCGATATTCGTTTAGTAAAACATCACCTGTTCAGGATATATTATGGTGCCGTAGGCATTCGCACAAAGGCACTTATTGGCCATCTCCTTGTCTAGTTTGATGCTCATGCAATAAGATCAGGGGAACGTTCAGATGCAAGTCAAGGCCACGGAACATACACACAACACATCCAGACTCGAATACCAATACATTGTAATATACAAATATTGTTTCTTGGCTGCGAATCGTACCTAGGACCCTCGATACAGCAGCCAGACATCAATGTGGCCATCACATGACTTTAAATTAAATTGAAAATAATAAGATTACTAATTTTACGTATTTCGTATCGTTTATTTATACTTTTTAAGTGTTACCACATGCATTTGTCGTCCTGACGATAGTTGAAAGCATAAAATATTTTTAGATTTTTACCTGTCTCTGAATGTGTGACTTCAATAATGTGGTTTTAGTTTCATAAAATGAAAACTCAATATCTTTATCCACATATTTATATATTATTACATTTTTGTTACAAAAAAAAGTAGTGTAGTGGTGTAGTTGTTACAAAAAAAACATATTGTTACTGAAAAAAGTGGATAACATTTGATATGTATGTTTATCATAATTTTGTTGAACTTATAGAGTTTCGTCACATTTATTTAATAACAATAGTTTATTAAGTTCTAGAAGATAAAAGTTTTATCAGTAAATAAAATCCTTCTCTGTATCAATTTCGTCTAATGCAATATGTTTTCGGAAACCGATTTAACTCATGCCGTGCGGCCTCTTCTATTATCCAACTTTTCGTACACTCCCTAGATATTTTTTGTTTACTATAGATATAATGACCGTATTTTCGTGTTATCCTTATAGTGTTAGTAAATTAAAATAAAACAGTTTTTTATTTCATGATGTGTATATTATAATTTTAATCCAGTCATCTTATATTACACACACACACACACATATATATATATATATATATATATATATATATTAAATAGTATAAATATTAATGCAGATTCCCTCTCAAACGACTACTCATTAGCATATGATATCCCCGTAATGCAAGGGTCTTGATCCCTCAGCACGTGACTTTAGTACAAAAAATCTTACTTCGACAGAACACATAAATACTATTCCTTTCGGCGTGTATATATCTACCGTACCATAGTTATGATATATTGTACTGTTCTAAGACACGAAAATACTATTTTTTTTTCTAACAGTCTAAGTGTTCGTTTAAAATTTCACGGTATTCGAGCAAACCAAGTTTGATCTCCGGTGCCCGCACCAATGAATTGAAAATTAATTGCAATTTTATGTGCTGATTTGTCACACTCGACGGTGATAGAAACCATCGTGAGGAAACCTGTATGTCATAGAGATATGTAAAAGAAACATTTCAAGATACCTACGTCGAGTCCGCCAAGCAGCAATGAAGACACGTGGCAGGTATGCTTACTCGCAAGGGAGGCCACTGCCAAGCAGTGGGATCTTTACATATAATTTGCTTCATTTTACTTTGTCTACTAAAATCTTGATGAACATTGTGTGCTATTATCGGATTATAATATGAGAAGGTAAATCCTTATATATAATATAATATGCGAAGGAATGAATGGGCATTTGCTAAGCTAGTCAGTTTAACCTTCGAAGATTGCATCTTCGCTTAATATAATTAACGTCCGTTGAATTTGTAATAACCTAAATTAACTAAAAAAGAAAAATACGAAAATTTTTTAAAACGTATACAATTGTAATTACATAAATTTATATAAATTTTATTTCTACAATAAATTCATTTACATTTTGTAATGGGGATAAACGCTTCGAACGTGATGTAAATATAAATAAAGCAATTGTATGACATTGTGCGTACCAAAACGAATTCATGGGTCTCATTTTAAATTAAAAATAATATAATATTAAAAATAAAAAAGGATATAACTACATCGGTCGCGTGGTATTAATTCTAATAATTTACCTAAATACTGTTATAAACGTAATAAAACAGGATGTCAATATCATTTAATGTGTATATGTCATTTAATATATTGATATGCTTTTAAATTCAATATTTAACGCATATATAGTACGTAATTTGAACCAAACAACAACAGAATAATATAAGTATTAGAAAAATATTATACGAGTGCAGTTTTGTGCCCATTAAAATTACAATGTTTGTTTGTAAGGCGTCATTTCTAACTGACTTTAAACGAATTTTCTAAAAAATGTCTAAAATATTTTTTTATATGTACTTAACTTAGAGAACATATTTAATTTGCTTTAAGATTTAGGAGTACTAAGATACCAATAAAACACATAATATCTAAAATAGCATTTGCAATTGCTCATTTAGAGAACTCATATTTATATTTCTGTTATGTAATACTCGTAGATTCTCTTTAGGGATTTATTTTATACCTATACCATACTTCCTGGCCCCAATTGAGACCCATCTGCAGTTCCTACTCCCATTATCTGCTTCCATAAACCGCTGAGACGCAAACAATCTGAGGCAAGACTCTCCGTCCTCACGTTAAAATTTGTACCATTAGAGAAAGACCTACCTCACCTCCCTTATTTAGCAGAAAAACCGTACCCAAAGGATTTGACGTACACTAGTTGAAAGGTTTAACTTAGCTGGCACTGGTATATATTTTATGGCGTCATAGACTTTAAACTTTATCAAAGTGTCGTAAATAAACAGAAACTTCGTCTCAATTGCTGGCATAGAACCATTGGAACTTTGAATAAACGTTCACTTCAATTTTTGTACATGTTTAAATCTGTTAATTTCATTTTTAGGAGTTATTGTGAGTGAATTTGAAAATACACTTCTATATAATCCTACATTAAGGTATAACACATATTATAGCTATTAGTGATTGAATAGATTTCTAATTATATATACATTAGTTGCAGACCTGAGTCGAGGTAAATTTGAATTCATGAAACATCGAACAAGTTAAGGTGGCAGATCGAAAAAAGTTCAGCACCCCATATTGATAAATATGTAAGCCAATAAAAAAAATCTTACATTGTGATTTTTTTAATTATGGCTTAGATTTTATAAGTAATTATAAAATATAATATTAAAAAAATATAAGTAAATAATAGTGTAACAACGTTTGAACTTTGATAGCTTTCCATTTTGACTTTTTATTATATGCCTTTTTTCGTGCTGATAGCCGCTGTTAGATCAAGGGTTATTACAGTTTTACCGGGTTGAGATTAAATGCTATTATATTTTGTTTGTAATAAATTAAATTTTTAAAATTAATCTAATGTATAATTTAGATTTTAATTAAATTAGTGCTATTTAACTTATAAAAACAGAATTAACAGCATAAAAAAATTATGCCGCTATAATAATTAAGACAGTAATGATGAAACGTAACAAATATAAATTCTCATTACCACGTAAAATTTTACGAAGAGTAGGTTTCGAATAAAGTTTAGTTTTTCAAATACATATATCTGTAAGTTGTTTTATTCTAATAAGATATAATCAGAATATCGCAAAAGTACAAGCACTATAAATAAATTTGCTGAATTTCGAATGGCGTGTGTAGGGATTCAACTACAGGTAACGAGGCATTCTATCTCAGTTCTCAGGAAGCGGGGTTCAGTTTGATACCAGGGGCTGCATTTACTTACCGTCAGGTAAAAAATGTGCTCGAACCTAACTACGAATGATGTCTTGCTGGTCAACCATAGAGATATCTACTTATTACCAGAAGACATTAACTAGGCTAAATATATAATAATCGTATTAGTGTCATATTTTTTGTGAAATCATTTGTAGTGAAATATTTTTTATTCCTTCACAAGACGTTGTTTATAAGAGAAAGGAACCCTTAACTTTCAATCAATTGACCCGCTCAGTCGAATGTGTATACTATTTGATGTTACAATGTATGTATATGTAATATTTCATGTTTCATGTTATTAACTGCTAGTACAATGTAGGTATTAAAACATAAAATTAGAAAATAAATCTCATTTTTAGAACGAAAAACATACCGTTCTGTCATTGCTATTTGCATTTTAAAATGTCACATACGGTTGTAAAGTAAATTCTTTTTATAAAGTATATTATATTATTACGGTTATTTTTCAGTATAGAAATACAATATATACGTAAGATCTATTAGTGACGTGATTCTAAACGAATGATGACAAATGAAATCGTATATATTTTACATAATAATGAATACCTAAAAGTGTCTTAAGATATTTATGAATCGATACGACAGGGATCTTCAAGAGACGAGCCTACACCTTTTATAAAGTGTATCTGCGACACTGGTTTTGCCCGATGGCACCGTAAACAAAAATGTTCAAAACATACTGTGATTAAAAGTAAGTAAGGTAAGTAACAGTGATGGGCGACCTCGAAAATATTAGATGCATATTATATATATATATATATATATATATATATATATATATATATATATATAAGGGGCGATAATTTTAGGTGCATATGTGATTTTACCCCTGAGTCCTGAGATGATATGATAACAAATACTGGTTACGAGTAACCAGTAATTGTTACATACTCGCATAATAAGAGCCGAGCATATCATAATAGCAAGCTAGTAAGAAGCCAACGAATCTTATAAGTTTAAAGCAGCTGGCGTCTTGGTGTATCATAGTATTGAAGCACGAAGGAAAAATATGTGTCAAATAACTAAATGCATGTTTCTAGCTGCAGAATGAATGGGTCAGCTCGACCGGGGAAGGACCAAGCCCTCACAGAATCCCAGCGTCAACTAGCCGCATAATGCCGCTGTGATTCGTGAGTGTAGGGATCTGGAGACCTTTATTACTGGTGACTCACAATCAGGTGAACTGTGTTCGTTTATTACTCACAACGTAATAGAAAAAAAACACCCGATTGTGATACCAGAACATAATCCACGTGCCATAGTGTAAATCACTTTTCAATGTTGAACATAATGCTGCTTCATATATTGTATCGAGAATGACAAAGGGCACAATTTACCTGATGGAAAGTAAGTCCTATGACTTATGACAACTAAATTCATACTCAATAAGGATGTATTGTGGACTAAAATAAAATGCCTCGCCGCCGTGCGATAAGGGTCCCCGGATCCTTCGCAATCGAAACAATAGCATTACGTTGGTATTTTACGCTGGTATCCTGTGAGGATGTAGTCCTTGCGCGGTCGAGATGACACACTCACGCGGCAGCTAGATACAAACTGAAGCGTGAAAATATTGTGATCTAATAGGTCTATATTTATTTTATCTATTTATAATTTTTTTGGAGGTCATTTTTTACTTATTTAACAGCCTTATAAACATATATATTAATTTAATATTATGTAACTTTAGTTTAATTGTTGTAATTAATTCTCTTAGTATATGATTACTTCGATAAATTGTATAGTTGCAAAAATATAATTTTACTATGAGAACAATATTTTTATTAAAACCGTAAAAGAGAACAAGAAAATTAAAGATAAACAAACTGCGAACGCGTAATATTATCGCTGGCTCAATACACAATTAAACTGAACTGATGAGATTGTGTACTGAGCTGCGTTGTTAATTAATATTGTATTCATGTTAATTTGTATCGTTAAATACTGTTTATCTTAACTGAAAATCACAAATTTATTGTTTTATTTTATTTTAAAATTGCCCCACTATACACATTTATATAAAACATATTATAACTATGACTTCGAATCATTTTTAGATTTAGATCCACATATGACTTCGAACATCGATCTCTGTAACGAGAT